>JBBPBX010073661.1:0-17768 GCA_038048925.1 Garcialebias charrua
TTGTGATTCTGTGTCAGAATTTCAGGGATGAGTTAAAAACCATTAAGCAAAATAAGAAAGAGGAATGATTATATAATTGAACGTTTTTATTGTTTTTTTGTAAATAGTTTTCTTGTGTTTTTTTAATCTGGAATTAATAAATAATCTTAAAAAAAATGTTGTCCCATGTGGGAGTCGAACCTGTGACCTTTGGAGTGGCGAACCCAAGCGTTACCAGTTGAGCTATCGTGACATGCTTATTTCAGATGGTCCACATTCCATTTAAAGGAACCGCAATTTCCTTTTCCCCACGTCCCCTGGGGGGCTCCGTAGTATACCAGTTTTTCCTGCAACGTTAAGAGTTTTTTTAAACAATACAAAGTTTGTTCTGTGTAAATATGCTCAAAAGAGTTCTATACTCTTAAATGTGCACACAAATGCTTCGACACGTCACATTTGCGGGGCAGAGAGAACTTCCGGGTCATATCCGCTGTCAATAAAAGAAATTACAAAATCGAAACTGACCCGTCGTTATCCGTTTTTTCCATTTTCGTTTTGTGCACAAAATCGGAAATCGGATAACGGTTTGTAATCCATGTTTTTGTTTTGGTTCAATAAACGAAAAACGAAAAAACAAGTGGTTTTTTTGTTATTTCATTTTTTGTTTCAAATGAAAAAACGAACTGCCTGAATGTACACGGACCGGTTTAGTCGCACTTTAAGTATCAAAAGTAAAATATTTTCCAAAATACATTTATTGGGAGGTGATCTCCCCCCCCCCCCAAAAAAAATAATAATAATAATAATAATTTTTTTTTAAAGGCATGCAGCAGTGATGGATTGTGTACAAACTAATGTGGTGTCAGAATGGTAACTATTTACTCTTCTGATCCAACCACAATTAAATTCACTTTATCCAGATGCAGTTTATCAGGATACA
This sequence comes from Garcialebias charrua, assembly GCA_038048925.1. Taxonomy (NCBI): domain Eukaryota; kingdom Metazoa; phylum Chordata; class Actinopteri; order Cyprinodontiformes; family Rivulidae; genus Garcialebias; species Garcialebias charrua. Next base: position 920 of record JBBPBX010073661.1, read on the forward strand.
GTAGTATTTTTGGACAATAATGAGCCAGAATGAAGGAGTAACAACTTCCTACATCTTACCTTTTTTCAATGCTGTTGTCTTGAAACTGGTATGTGATTCTGGAAAAAAAGAAAGAAAAAAAAAGAGATGGGGGATTAATATGCTGCATTGAAAAAAGCTGAAACATTGAATAATTTTAGATTTGGATCAAAATCAAGCAAGTTAATTATACTATAATATTGTTATTGTTCATTATGAAATATTAGCCTAACTAAATGTCTAATTATAAACCTCACGCAGACTCTACCACTGGTACATTTTCATCTTTAAATCACTTCTTGGTCTGCTGCCCTCATACATCTCCTCCTACATGTCTTTGCGTGAGTGCAGCTACAGCGTGCGCTCTCAGGACATGATTACCTGCAGTGTTCCGTCAGTGAGGACTGAACTTGGAAAAAGGGCCTTCTCCTACTCTGCTCCTGCTTCATGGAATATCTTACAAAAAGATCTGAAGCTCTCGACCTTGACTTCTCTAAATGGTTTTCAGAATCTGTTGGAATCCTGGCAAAAACCAATGCAGATTTGTTCCTGTCTTTGATTTTATACGTCTACCTTATAATGTTTTGCTAGTTTTTTGATACTTTGTTAAAAAAAAAAAAAATAGAAAAAAAATATATATATTTTGTTTTTTTCTCTCTTTTTGTTTTCTATTGTTTATTGTTTGTTTGTTTATTGTTTAATGAAATTCTATCACTGCTGTTCATTGTTCTTTAGTTTTAGCAGGTCGCTTTCGTAAATGAGCCCATGAGGTTCAAAAGATTTACCTGACTAAATAAAGGTTGAATGAAAAAATTATAACTATACCAGGACCAATACAGTCTGAGACTTTACAAAATGCACAACCAAACTTTAATAAATAATAATTTTATTTATAAAGCGCTTTCAAACAAAGTGCTGAACAGTTACAAAAAGATAAGAATCAATATAAAAAGGTTGTAAGAACAAATAAAACATTGAAAAAGGATTATATATTACAATTTTTCCTGTTTTGGCATGAGTCACCCAATATGCACGGTTTTGATTTGCTGACTCGCACCACGTGATTCAGTAACAGCATGCGATTGGTCTGTAATCGCGCATTGTTACTGAATCACGTTGTGCGAAACCCCCCCCCCCCCTACGCTTTTGATTGGTTTACTCGCACAACGTCAGTCAGTAGCAGCGCTCATTGGCCCGTTTGAATTTGCCCGGGTTGACAAAAGATTAAAATAACACTTGAGTTTCGAAACACAGCGAAATGTTAACGAATAGGTCTGACAACAATACACCGAAACTGTACGGTTCAGTTTCTATTTGTAAACGGAGCTAAATTAATAAGTACACGCCAATATTCATGAATTTTTATGTTAGTTGACTTATATTAAACTGCGACATACGTACAAAACAACGTAGGTATTTTTAAATAAACATAGATAAGATTAAATCACCCAACTTACTGCAGAGGTGCTCAGAGTAGCATTCAATAGGCTCTTTGCACGTCAACTTCCGTGTTCCGGTCAATGCGGTTCGCTCACTTCCGGTCTGTTGAACATGGCGTTTTATTCGAGGTGTTCGTGTTTTCAGGGCTTGCCCAAGCTGACTATTAATGATGTTAATCGCATTTGTAAGTCTCATCCAAAGCTCCAACGACTAAATTAGAGAAAGGCTTTAAGATGTATGCCTCGTCTTACATCCACAAACACGAAGGTGAGTTTTACTTTGCTTCGATTGTGTGGCTAACGTTAGCTTTAGCTAATGCTAGCAGGCATTTTTACCGGTGATTTTGGTATAAATATGTACCAATAAAGTACCTGAACATTCTCAGTTATTCAATCGGACAATGTTTAACCTAATAATTTCTATTTGTGTTCAGTATATATTGCTTTTTTGCTGTTGATAGTGTCAAACAGAGACGAGGTAACAGGACAGGTTGTGGTTCTTTTAGCTTCAGATCCATAAAGAAACACGACAAACCTCAGTTTAAAAGTAGGGCAGCACTGGTAATTTGTCAGAGTTCGAGTTCAGCTGACTGTTCTGGTTCAAATTTATTATATGGACATGTTCCATGGGTTCCGTGTTATTTTATTTATTTATTTTTTTGCATGCATTTTGTTAAGAGCTCAAATGGGACAGTGTTTACAGCCCCCTCCTCATTTTATCAGGACATTTTTTTCATCATAACATTAAAAGCAAGACTAGTTCCACATGTTTTGTTTTAATGTTGATTGTGAAGCAGTTTGTAATCTTTATATCTTGAAAGCTGATGTATAAAGTTTCATTTACTAAACTATTTTAGATGTGAAACATTCCTAAAAAGATGAGAGCACCTCTCCTAATGTACAGTCATATTCAACAAATGTAGTATTCACAAAAGTTCATTAATTTCAATATTAATTTACTAAATAATTTTTTTATTTTCATTTATTTTTGTAATAAAAATGACTGAGGTTTTCAAGTCTTTATTTCTGTTAATGATTTTGCTTGCAGCTGTGAAAACACGACATCTAAGATTAGAATATTGGTATACTGATCAATCTCACAAACCAGCCCCATCATAAAGCATATGCTAATTTGTTGATGACTGTAAATGACTTCCCGTGCTGTAAACATGAGTTCCATTTGATCATAGTATTTTTCACTGTTTTAAGGAGGGCACTCCATTTCATGCCAACAGTTTGAAAGAAAACCTTAACAAAATGTGTAATGTGATCTGTCAACAGGTAGTCCTCAAGAGATTCCGTTCCTGTTGTAATGGTGACGTGCAGTTGTTCCTGTGTGGCTGGTTCTGGATTTCACAGGGTGCAAAACCAGGTCCAGTTGGCAAGATGGTGGCCTGGGTCGACTGTGTAAAGGAGGATTACGGTAAATAATACTGGCAATATATCATTTTCATGTCTTGCTACCATACATATATTTTAGCCCCGAGTTAAATACATCTGTGTGATGTTTTATTCAAAGGAATACGGGTACCCTCTTCAGAGGAATGACTGGCTCTCTTCCTGACCTGTCTGCTTCGAGTGGCAGAGGTATACTGTACTGCGATTTGGAAACATCATCTGTCACCAACCGAGAGTGTCTGGCAGCGACTGGATGGAAGATCAAAAAATAATCAGACAGAACTGTGACCACTTCTATTTTATGTTTTTGAATAGGTTGTGTGCTGTAGATACTATGAAATTCAAAAGAAAAAAAGACACTTTGTTTTATTACAATTTATCATTTGAAGAATTTGTTTGTTCTGATTTGTTTTACACAAAATAAATGAATTTCAAGTTGCACTAAGGTCAGCTCTGGCCTGTAATTTAGTTTGTTTAGCTTGCCCGTGTTTTTTCATAAAAGCAAGTGAAATGTGAAAAACAAGAAATGTTTATTTGTCTTCACATTTATTCATGAAATTTGATAACATGCAATCAGTTCATAACAATAAAAATACATTTAAATGCTTCTGTGAGAACTAATTTCGTGTGGACAATGTCCATCAGAAATTCTTTCCCTTAGCCCATGCACTGACGAGGTTTATTTTGATAATTAACCAGGCAAGCCACTGTAAAAAGTTCATTAAATATGTAAAAAAAGCTAAGTCTGGTCCTCTGGACATTCAAAAAACTGTCTACAGTATTTGTTTTTTGAATGTCCAGAGGACCAGACTTAGCTTTTTTTATTATATTTTTCTACCTGGTGCATACATCAGGGTAAGTTCATTAATACTTCAAACAATTGATAGTGGGATATCAATTGTTGATATCACGCTATCAACAATGTTATGCATATATACACATAATATATGTATACTGTACACATATATTATGTGTATGTACACATATGTGTATATGCACATAATATATGTGTATATACACATAATATATGTATACTGTACACATATATTATGTGTATGTACACATATGTGTATATGCACATAATATATGTGTATATACACTTACATCTGTATATATACACATAATATATTGTGTATATACACAATATATATTGTGTATATACACAATATGTATATACACATACATCTGTATATATACACATAATATATATGTATACACGTATATATTGTGTGAATATACACATAATATATACTGTATGTGTATATACACATATATGTGCATATACACATAATATATACTGTATGTTTATATTCACATACATGTGTATATACACATAATATATATATGTGTATATACACATAATATATGTGTACATACACATATATTATGTGTATGTACACATATGTGTATATGCACATAATATATGTGTATATACACATAATATATGTATACTGTACACATATATTATGTGTATGTACACATATGTGTATATGCACATAATATATGTGTATATACACTTACATCTGTATATATACACATAATATATTGTGTATATACACAATATATATTGTGTATATACACAATATGTATATACACATACATCTGTATATATACACATAATATATATGTATACACGTATATATTGTGTGAATATACACATAATATATACTGTATGTGTATATACACATATGTGCATATACACATAATATATACTGTATGTTTATATTCACATACATGTGTATATACACATAATATATATATGTGTATATACACATACATGTGTATATATGCAATCCCTTCGGATTGCACGCTCAATGTGAACTCGCAGACGTGCAATTTTCTGTCTGGAGGATCCTCCGTGGAAAATTAAAAGAATCCGGAAAAAAAAAAAAATCTGAAAGAAAAAGTCCGTGGAAACTTAAAAGACCATTACATCAGCATGCTTAGGGACACAGCAGTGTTCGTGATAATGTTTAACTTGCTTCTGAAACGCGAGTTTCTCTTTTCTAGCTGTCTAAGTTCCTCAAAGCGGAAGCTAGCGAGCCGCATCCGCTCAGGCGGATGTGACGTCAGCGCCGCAGGTGCAAAGAGCCTATTCCAGGGTTCAGTCGACGCACGTTGCAAACCAGCAGCATGATGAAATCCGGAAGAGGTTGTGACTCGGTAGGGACATACCACTAGTAAAAAAAAAAGAAGGGGGTGGACCGCTCCAATTTCTTATAGTACCTTGTTTTCGTGACTACACGTTATGCAAAAACAGTAAGTAATAATATTTACTGACAAGTAAGGTAATGTACTGAGAAAAATTACAACCAATTCTCCTCAACATTTAAGCTTATTTAAAATGTGATAACCCCCGCAAAATGCTCTCACCCAGAGCTGGGAAGGGAGGGGAGGGGTGAAGAGAGGAGGAGGGGTAGTGAGGACAAACAGCAAAATGCTCTCACCCAGAGCCTAGAGGGACTTCAATGAAGCTCCTGTTACAGTATTGCTGGGTTGCAATCACGTGACCCGGAAGTGGCGCGAAATTCAGATGCGGGGCAGGAAGTGATTTTCCCCAGTTCAAAACACAGCAGAATGGATTACAGCAAGTATGCCAAAGCCCTAAATAAACTGGCGAGGACGAGTTTTGGGTTAACCATTTAGGATCAAAAGAAGCTTTAAATGGTTGTCGACTTGTTTCTGCCCGGGTGAGTAGTGAGATGTATTATTTATTTAGTAATTAGCCTATGCTAACTACGCTATCGCTAATGCTAACAACAAGTTTAGTTAGCCCCCTGTTATTTCTATGTGCGTGGATCTACTTAAAAATAATATATTTAGCTTCTGTAAAGCCAAATTCGTGCTGGAGTTGTATGTGTTAACGTTGAGTCATATGCATTTCTACACTGTAGGTCAGAGATCTACAGTAACTCCATTAAAAAGGTAAGTTAATGTACTGAAAATATTATGATTTTTTTTGTTTTGATAATACAGTATCATCAAGGTGATCGTATCTTCTTTGTAACTTCAGATACTAGCTGGTTAAACTCAAGGTGGCCATACATGGGAGCCTCACCAGATGGAGTCGTTTCATGTGACTGTCATGGAGCCAGGGTGTGTGAAATCAAGGTAAAATTTATTTCTCAAAAGGTTTGGACTACTGCACTGCAGACTTAGCTTTTTTAGATTTTTCTACCTGGATTATTGAGCATGCATTAGGGTACTGCACTGCAGACTTTGCGCACCTCACAGTATGAATGTTACAACTATAATTTTTTACTCAAATCTTTGTTGTTTGCATATTTCACAGCATGTAGCCGTAGTTTTGGGGATGGTCTTGCAGTTTGTGGGATGTTGCCTTGTTTCCAGTTAAAAAATGTGTGACCTTTCCATCACCTTTTAAAACTTAGTCCAGATTAATACATTCTTACCTGTGGAACACACCTGGTTGACAGAGACATAAATATAGTCTCATTTTCTAACATTGGTGTTGGATAGTGAAATGAGTGAAACACAATCTTTAAAAACGTATCATATTGAAATGTTTTGGAGACTACCGTATTTATTTTTTATGTCTAAGTTTCATTGTCTTGTCCTTCAGTGCCCACAGAGCAAACAGCATGAAGTCGGTCTGAGGATGTGTGCTGGACAGCCTGGTTTTTGTCTCGTCGTCTCGTCAAGGTTGGAGATTCTGTACAACTGGATAGGAACCATCCTTATTACCATCAGCTCCAGGATCAGATTCACATTGTGGATGTACAATATTGTGATTTTGTAGTATGGAGTGAAAATGATATTTATGTGGAAAGAATTCTGCCAGATGACCAGCTGTGGGAAACAGCAGTTCCCAAAATTCAGCACTATTTTACACATTGCATCCTACCTGAAATCCTGGGACAGAAATCCACACGTGACTAACCAATCTAAGAATCAAGAATGTTATTTGGAGTAGTTGATGAAAGGAGTTTGAAAAGTTTATACAAATTTAAACAGTTGCTCTTTTTTTCCCCAAAAACATTTGTCACTACCATAACATGTTTCAGCTACACCTGTAGCAAGCACTCTGCAGAAGGGTCATGTGATGTTGTTACATGTCATGACAGCTGTTTTTTATTTACAATAATCTTAATTGAAAAGTTAAGTATGTTAAATCAAATGATATATTTAAATCAATATGAGATTAGCTTGTGAATTTCAAAGGTGTTCTAATATGTTAAATAACAGCACATACAAATGTCATATGTCACAAATGTTGCAAAATGAGTCTACTTCAGAAAAATGTTTTTATTTCAATAGCAAAACTCATGTCATTTTAACTGACCAATATTCACAAAGATTGGTTATGGAGTTCATTGAATAAATTAAAAATATTCAACCTTATTGGGTAAATTTTTTTTTTGTCTTCATGAACAATTAACATGTACAAATATGGTCTGTAACAGTATTAGTGATTTAATTTACTTTTGATTTACTTTAAATGATAAATACATGTATAATCATTTAAACTTAAAATATTTATATAAATATAGTTGATTGAATTACTTGTCGCTCAGGCCACTCTATTAAGAATTGTAATCTTTCATGGAGAACATGAATCGTTCTAAAACAAATTCGAGACACAGTGGCTTTTGACACATTAAATCTATAGGCAAGGTCTTGAAGCTGCAGATGTAATCTGAGATGCATAAGTATCATAATAAATTGCTCAAATTTGGAGAGTGCTGACAGTGATGACATGCTGATGTATAAGGTTCACAGAGCTGAAAAATTTGCATCAAAACTAAAAAGTTGGGCAGTCCCGTATAAAACTTTGTTTTATCGTTGTTCTGGAAGGTTTCAGGAGTAAATTTAGTCACTGAGACTTTTTCCTTAAGGTCGCAGATCTCAGTTGTGTAGCCTTTCACTGCATCCTCCAGCTTTGTGAGGTCAACCATGCTTAGATCCGTCTGGCATTCTGCATCTGCAAATATTTAATTATTAAAAATTACGTTCAGAAATTCTATAAATAAATAAATAGTATTTTTATTTATTATTATTTTACCTTTGAATCGTTCGTTTTCAGGGGCTGGTAAGCTTTCTTCACAGAGCTCCTCTTCCAGACTGTTGGCCTCCTCAGTGCAGAGAAGCTTCCAGGCCTTAGCTCTTTCCCTGCGCCGGAGGGATGCTTCTGTTTGTGGCCACTCGTTACTTCTTTGGTACCCCAGGTTAACAGTGGGGGCCCAGTCTTGGGAATGTACATCACCTGCTGCACTCGGACAACCTAAATATAAGACACCACTTTAAAGTAAAACACGTAAATGCCTTTCCTAGCACTAAGCTAACCGCTAACAACATTAGCATTCTAATCGGATTTTTTCTGGGAACAACCAAGTGTTGAACCACTACACAAGCTAGGGCATAACATATCTTATCTGTCTTTCTAGTTACTGTCCAATAAAATATCTGAAAATATGATTTAAACGATACGACCCTTACCTGTAACAAAGTGGTCGCTGCAGACTCTCGTCAGTTTCTGCACCTCCTGTTTTTAGCCGTAGGTTGTAATCCACGTTTGTCGTCTTTTTTCTGTAAGTTTTTTTAAATTAATCCCCTTGTAGCATACTACTTTCGGAACACGAAAATAACTTTTATCTATCTCTCGATTAGAGCGGTTGCAACAACCGTAAACGGCACAGAATTTAGGCATGTTGATGCTGAATCAGCAACAGAAGGAAACGGCTGCGTTTACTTCTTGCCCCGCATCTGCATTCTGTGACGTCACTGCTACGTCATCTGAAACCCAGCAATTATGGTTTGATGACCCCACCCCCCAAAGAATGTCATTCAAGTATGCCTCCTTTGTACTGTATAGCCCAGCCAGGGGTTCCCAACCTTGAGGAACACCATCCAGCATGTTTTAGTGGTTCCTCTGCTCCGACACACCTGATTTTAATAAACAGGTTATTTACAGGCTTCTGCAGAACATGAAGTCATTAAAATCACTGGATCAGGTGTGTTGGAGCAGAGAAGCAACTTAAACATGCAAGATGGTGTTCCTCAAGGACCAGGGTTGGGAACCACTGCTAGCCCACCCAGCACCAGCAACATGTAACAGATCAGCAGCAACATGAACAGATCAGTAGCAACATGAAACAGATCAGCAGCAACATGAAACAGATTAGCAGCAACATGAAACAGATCAGCAGCAACATGAACAGATCAGTAGCAACATGAAACAGATCAGCAGCAACATGAAACAGATTAGCAGCAACATGAAACAGATCAGCAGCAACATGAACAGATCAGTAGCAACATGAAACAGATCAGCAGCAACATGAAACAGATCAGCAGCAACATGAAACAGATCAGCAGCAACATGAAACAGATCAGCAGCAACATGAAACAGATCAGCAGCAACATGAAACAGATCAGCAGCAACATGAAACAGATCAGCAGCAACATGAAACAGATCAGCAGCAACATGAAACAGATCAGCAGCAACATGAAACAGATCAGCAGCAACATGAAACAGATCAGCAGCAACATGAAACAGATCAGCAGCAACATGAAACAGATCAGCAGCAACATGAAACAGATCAGCAGCAACATGAAACAGATCAGCAGCAACATGAAACAGATCAGCAGCAACATGAAACAGATCAGCAGCAACATGAAACAGATCAGCAGCAACATGAAACAGATCAGCAGCAACATGAAACAGATCAGCAGCAACATGAAACAGATCAGCAGCAACATGAAACAGATCAGCAGCAACATGAAACAGATCAGCAACATGAAACAGATCAGCAGCAACATGAAACAGATCAGCAGCAACATGAAACAGATCAGCAGCAACATGAAACAGATCAGCAGCAACGTGAAACAGATCAGCAGCAATATGATGTGATATTTCACAGTGACCATTCTGGTTAGATATTCATGAGTCTAACAGCCTCAGGGTAGAAGCTGTTCCTCAGTCTAGTGGTTCTACACTTAATGCTCCTCAACATCCTTCCTGAGGGGAGTGGGGCAAAAAGTGTGTGTGCTGGGTGAGTGTGGTCCTTCATGATGCAGGTGGCTCTCTTCCTGCATCTGGAGGTGTAAATGTCTGTGATGGTGGGGAGACTGACTCCAACATCTTCTGTGCAGCCTTCACCACTCTCTGCAGAGCTTTTCTTTCTGCAGCTGTGCAGCCTCTATGCCACACATTGATGCTGGAGCACAGGATGCTCTCCACTGCACACCTGTAGAAGGAGGTGAGGACTGAGCTGCTCAGACCAGCTCGTCTCAGCCGCCTGAGGAAATAGAGTCTCTGGTGAACTTTCTTGATCAGGCTTTGCACCAGCTCTCCAGGTGTTCCACCTCCTGCTTGTAGCTGGACTCATCATAGTTTGTGATGCATCCCACCACAGCTGTATCAGCTGCAAACTTTATCAGAGTCAGAGAGTCAGAGAGAATTTATTGTCATTTGCACCGCATGTAGTACATGTGTTGAAAACGAGATTAGGGTCCCAGTTACATCCAACAACAAATGCAAGAGAAAAACAATAATAACATCTAGGATTAACTAAGAGAGACATCAGCTAGTAATACACTAAGCCCTAATGTAGTAGAAAAACATCATTATAAACAGCAGCACGAACATGAGCAGATGGTCACAGATGAACGCAGCAACAAGAAACAGATCAGTATCAGCATGATGTGACATTTTGCAGTGTTTATTCTTATTATTTATTTATTCATGAGTCTGACAGCCTCAGGGTAGAAGCTGTTCCTCAGTCTAGTGGTTCTACATTTGATGCTCCTCAACCTCCGTCCCGAGGGGAGTGGTGCAAAGAGTGAGTGTGCTGGGTGAGTGAGGTCTTTCATGATGCAGGTGGCTCTTTTTCTGCATCTGGAGGTGTAAATGTCTGTGATGGTGGGGAGACTGACTCCCACAGACTTCTGTGCAGCCTTCACCACTCTTTGTAGAGCTTTCCTCTCTGCAACTGTGCAGCCTCCATGCCACACGTTGATGCTGGAGCACAGGACGCTCTCCACTGCACACCTGTAGAACGAGGTGAGGACTGAGCTTCTCAGACCGGCTCGTCTCAGCCGTCTGAGGAAGTAGAGTCTCTGATGACCTTTCTTGATCAGGCTGGTGGTGTTGTTGCTCCAGCTGAGGTTATCATTCATGTGTACACCCAGGTATTTGTAGCTGGAGACCACCTCCACCGCAGATCCACCTATATACAGTGGGGTGTGGGTGTGTTTGTTCCTTCTGAAGTCCACAATCATCTCCTTCGTCTTCTTCACATTCATGTGAAGGTTGTTCTCTTTGCACCAGCTCTCCAGATGTTCCACCTCCTGTCTGTAGCTGGATTCATCATTATCTGTGATGCATCCCACCACAGCTGTATCATCTGCAAACTTAACAATATGACAGCCTGGATGTGTGGCTGTACAATCATATGTGAGCAGAGTGAACAGAAGAGGGCTCAGCACACATCCCTGAGGAGAGCCAGTGCTGAGGGTGATGGTGGAGGAGGAGAAGTTGTGGATCTTCACGGACTGTGGTCTGTTTGTTAAGAAGTCTAAGACCCAGTTACAAATAGAGGGGCTTAGTCCAAGTGTGGATAGTTTGTCTATCAACCTGGATGGGTATCTGCACAATCATATGTGAGCAGAGTGAACAGGAGAGGGCTCAACACACATCCTTGAGGAGAGCCAGTGCTGAGGGTTATGGTGGAAGAGGAGAAGTTGTGGATCATCACTGACTGAAGTCTGTTAGTTAAGAAGTCAAGGAACCAGTTGCAAATGGAGGGGCTTAGTCCTAGTGTTAGTAATTTGTCCATTAGGGTTTGGGGGATCATGATTTTGAAGGCAGATGTGAAGTCCACAAAGAGCATATGGGTGTATGAGTCCTTCTGTTCCAGGTGGGTGAGAGCAGTGTGGACCACAGAGGAGATGGTATCCTCTGTTGATTGGTTCTCACAGTATGCATACTCGAGGGTCCTTGTTGATGATGGTTGTTTTGATGTGGGTCATGAACAGTTTTTCGAAGCATTTAGCGACTATCGGGTGAGGGCCACTGGCCAACAGTCATTCAGAGCAGTCACTAGCTGTGTTTCCATCCATTTTAATTGCGAAATTTGAGCTACCTCGCAAATATGTAAATACAAATTAATGCAGATCAGAAGTGTTTCTCCATCTACTGGCTTGAAGCACTTCTTCCAAGCCGCGCACAGCGTCATTACGTCAGACGTCAGCGTCATTACGTCAGACGTCAGCGTCATTACGTCAGACGTCAGCACTGCGCATGTCTACAGTAAACAGGAAGTAGCAGTTGAAAACAGAACCCGGCCACACATCTCGTCAAAATGGAGAGAATATTTCAGGTATGTGTTGCTATCAGGCGAGTTGTATTTATTCTGTCATGCAAACTAGTTTTAGCGATGTTACATGTTGTCCGGAGCGGAAAAAGCTGAACGTCACGTGACGTGAATGTTCGCTACGTCAGAAATGAGTCGGAAAATGTGTTTCCATCTGTCGTTGTGCGCATCTGCTCATTTCCGAACATCCCAAAAACCACCTCAAGCGAGCGTATAAACTTTTTAGCGTATTTCAGGAAGTAACCTCGCATTTTGCCGTTTCCATTAAGCTTTTCTGCTGCGCTACTTCAAAATGCGCACCTAGAAACCTTGATGGAAACACGGCTACTGTAGAGCTTTTTTGGACTGGGATGATGGTGGTGTGGTCTTCAGGCAGACGGGATCTGTCTACAGGGCATGAGGTGTTAAAGATATTGGCCAGCACCTTGCAGAGCTGATCGGAACTTTCAACACTTTCCCAACACTTTTTTTTTGGATTATGGTATTTTGACCAAGGGTTAGGATTTCCAACTAAACGCAGAGATAGGACCACCAAACTCACAGATCTTGTTCTCCATAACTCCCTGACCGCAATTTATGAGATTCCTGTCCGTCCTACGTTCTCCCTATGAATTATGGGTATTTGTATTTGGACAAATTAGGGTTAGGATTTCCACCTAAACGCAGTGATAGGACCACCAAACTCACAGATCTTGTTCTCCATAACTCCCTGACCGCAATTTATGAGATTCCTGTCCGTCCTACGTTCTCCCTATGAATTATGGGTATTTGTATTTTAACAAATTGGGGTTAGGATTTCCAACTAAACGCAGTGATAGGACCACCAAACTCACAGATCTTGTTCTCCATAACCCCTTGCACACACACACACACACGCACATACACACACACACACACACACACACACAATATGCAAGTGTACAGTTAAATATACATATCCAGACAATATCCTACTCTAGGATTTTTCATGTATGGGTATCTGGAAAATATCCAATACTAGGATTTATTATGGATGGGTATCCAGAAGATATCCAATACTAGGATCTATCACAGATGGGTATGCGTGGGATATCCTGTACTAAGATCTGTTAAAGATGAGATCTCCCCGTATAGCACCAGAAACATATTGGATATGTGGCAGATACGTAAACTTGCATACTGTTGTATCTCCCCAGATATTAGGCCTTTTTGTATGGGTTTAACGGGCCCCGAATGGGTTTTCAGTGGGAACCAGATGGTAATGCCTTAGTCCTAAAGGAACAATTGGGACTTTCTCAACTAAGCAGAAGTGAACAAAATAAGATGAAAAATGTCTTTTGGTCAAGGTTCTTTAAAGGCTAATGTGAATTATTGTCAGTATTACTTTTTACCTCTGCTGAGTAAACATTTATTATGTGAATAGAATAGAACTTATTTAACAAAAAACTCAAACATAAAACATGCCCAAAACAAACTACTGTACAATAAATGCTCTTTTAAACAAAGAAATTTTAATGTTTTGCATAGTGTTGTTCAACATCTACAAAATTATTCAAGACAGCATTTCTGAAAATAATTTAAATTAGTTTTTACTTAAAAAAAAAGACAAACACACACACCGGTTTGTTAGTTTTATATAGTCCCTCGTTTATCACAGGTGTTTGGGACCATGAGGTGCGCTGGACCATGCATATTGCTGGTGGGAACACGCCCACTAGCGATAAGTGAAAAACAGCAAAGTAGGATAGTTCAAGTTCAGTCAACTTTTGTCATGACACGTACCAGGTTGCAATCACACTCATCACCTGTTACTCCCAAACTCCCTTCTTAAATAAACAATTTAAATTTTAATACTACTATATATACAATATTTTACATAAACAACACATGCTGTATGGATTGTTTATTTAAAATATTGTATACAGTATGTAAATTTAAATTGTTTAGGAGGGAGTTTGGGAGTAACAGTATATATATATATATATATATATATATATATATATATATATATATATATATATATATATATATATATACGGAAAATATCCTATACTAGGATTTTTCATGTATGGGTATCCAGACAATATCCAATACTAGGATCTGTCAGATGTGTATCTGGAAAATATCCAATACTTGGATTTAATATGTATGGATATCCAGAAAATATCCAATATTAGGATCTATCACAGATGTGTATACGGAAATTATCCAAATGCTAGGATTTTTTATGTATAGGTATCCAAAAAATATCCTATATGAGGATCTGTCAGATGTGTATCCGGAAAATGTCAAATACTACGATTTACTATGTATGGGTATCCAGAAAATATCGAACATTAGGATCTATCACAGATGTGTATCCGGAAAGTATCCAAATGCTAGGATTTTTTTATGTATGGGTATCCAGACAATATCCAATACTAGGATCTGTCAGATGTGTATCCGGAAATATCCAAATGCTAGGATTTATTATGTATGGGTATCCAGAAAATATCTAATATGAGGATCTGTCAGATGTGTATCTGGAAAATGTCAAATACTAGGATTTACTATGTATAGGTATCCAGAAAATATCCAATATTAGGATCTATCACAGATGTGTATCCGGAAAGTATCCAAATGCTAGGATTTTTTAAGTATGGGTATCTAGACAATATCCAATACTAGGATCTGTCAGATGTATATCCGGAAAATATCCATATGCTAGGATTTATTATGTATGGGTATCCAGAAAATATCCTATATGAGGATCTGTCAGATGGGTATCCAGAAAATATCCAACATTAGGATCTATCACAGATGTGTATCCGGAAAATATCCAATGCTAGGATTTATTATGTATGGGTATCCAGAAAATATCCTATATGAGGATCTGTCAGATGGGTATCCAGAAAATATCCAACATTAGGATCTATCACAGATGTGTATCCGGAAAATATCCAATGCTAGGATTTATTATGTATGGGTATCCAGAAAATATCCTATATGAGGATCTGTCAGATGGGTATCCAAAAAATATCCAACATTAGGATCTATCACAGATGTGTATCCGGAAAATATCCAATGCTAGGATTTATTATGTATGGATATCCAGAAAATATGCAATATGAGGATCTGCCAGATGTGTATCCGGAAAATATACAATAATAGGATTTATTATGTATGGGTATCCAGAAAATATCAAATACTAGGATCTATCACAGATGTGTATCCCGAAAATATCCAATACTAGGATTTATTATGTATGAGTATCCACAAAATATCCAATACTAGGATCTATCACAGATTTGTATCTGGAAAATATCCAATGCTAGGATTTATTATGTTTGGGTATCCAAAAATATACAATACTAGGATCTATCACAGATACGTATATGGAAAATATCCAATAGTAGGATCTTTCACATATAGGTATCCAAAAAATATCCAATAGTAGGATCTTTCTCATATAGGTATCCAGAAAATATCCAATACTAGGATATCTCAAGTATGGGTATACATAAAATATTCTATACTAGGATCTATAGCAGATGTGTATCCAGAAAATATCCTATACTTGGATTGATCATGTATGAGTATCCAGAAAATATCCAGTGCTAGGATCTATCACGGATGGGTATACATGGGATATCCTGTACTAGGATCTGTTAAAGATGAGATCTTCCCGTATATCACCGGAAACATACTGGATATGTGGCAGATACATAGACTTGCATACTGTTGTATCTCCCCGGATATTAGGCCTTTTAGTGCAGTGTTTGAGCTCCACAACAAAGAGCACCCATTAAAAATGTCCCAGTCAGACTCTGACCTTACCTTGTGTATTCCGCGGCAGTCAAGCAAGGCTGTTAGCTGGTGCAGACTGAACTCTGTGGAGTTTAACAGTCGCTGGATCCCTAAAAGGTCTCTCTGTAGAACAAGGGACACAAGGGGACAGGGTGATGCACAACCGTCCACAGCTTTGTGTAATAGTCTGTCAGACAGCCACTTACCTGAGCAGTGGGGAAAATCGATGCTGAGAACTGCAGCAAACCCTGGATCTGGATTTGCATGGTGGTCAGGGAGCGCTGACAGACAGTTAGAGACTGTGAAAACACAATCATCCACCATGTCACACACATGTATGACAAACAATGTCAGGATCTTATTTAGAACTGTTCAGGAGAGCAGGATGACAACAGTTTGGTGTTAAGTAAGGCTTTGTAACTCGCTTATCCTCGGACACATTTTTTTGTTTTCAGACAGATTATCCTTTGCTATCAATCATCTCACTCACCATGATCCCCTCCCAGTTCCACCAATAATCTTAAGCAGAAACAAAAGAGCAATATTGATATCAACTGGGCCATCAGAGGAAAGGATTATCCTTTCTGTGTAAGCAAGCATCCTTTTAATCCATTGATGGTGATGTGATGATAGCTAAGAATTTGGGGTTTTAATAATTACAGGTCATGGGTTTATCCTCTGAATCTAACACAATATGTATTACATAGATTCAGATAGATTTAAGATTATTTTAAACAGGAATTCAAATGTCTCCTGAACATTTGTTAAAACCCTCCCTCATATTTATCGCCTACTGCCAAAAGGCAAAGGTGGGGGATAATGGTTTTTCCAATGTTTGTGTCTCTTTTTTTCCCTGAAATATTTCTGGAACCATTGCACACATTTCTGGGTGCATTA
>JBBPBX010073662.1:1715-17768 GCA_038048925.1 Garcialebias charrua
TATGTATATATATATATATATGTATATACATATACATATATATATATGTATATGTATACAGGTGACCCCCTACCTACGACTCCATCGACCTACGGCCGCCCGGACCTACGAACGTATCATATTTAATAAAAATATGAAATTACTGTATTAAAAAAAAAAAATATATATATATATATTTTTTTTGTGTGTGTTTAAATGTTCTTAATTTCATGTGTACATCACTTTGTTGCAGCTGTGGTTGTTTTAAAGGCTTTATAAATAATAATTATGATAAAAATGATCATTTCTGATAATTTTTGTCATGATTGCGCAATCTTGCGCAGCAAGACGAAGGTCTTCAGTTTACACGGTCACAAGTTAATGTAGAACACCGGACGCCATTTTAGGTTCGGGAGCCGGCCTTTGAAGACTGGTGATCAGGATCACCTCATATGGATTAATTACTAGCTGGAAACGTCTCTGTGAACTTTGTGGATGTCTCAGACAGCCGCGGATTTATCGCTGATCGTGCCAGGCCGCCGCGCGAACACCTCCGGCCTGTCTAGCTCCAGAAGCTAACACGGGAGCTAACACGGGACGCAGCAGCGGCGACCACCTCAAAGTAAGAAATTCTATTTTTATTTAATTTATATTTTTATTACTGTACTGTACTGTATTAATTAATTACACTGTGTTAGGTGTGTTAGGATAGGCGAATGACAGTACTGTACTTGGTACCACAAAAATAAATAAATTTAAAAAATACAGGACATCCCCGAGTGACGAGTGGACGGAAGGACTGACCTGCGAACAGATCGACCTGCGAACGGTCCTTAGGTCCGGAACTTGTACTTAACTCGGGGGTTAGCTGTATATATATATGGGGCCAAGATGGTGTAGAGGCAGGGCTGCCGACTTGGGACCCGAAGGACACAGGTTCAAGCCCCGGCCACTACACACCTTGGGGTGTCTATGAGTGCACACCTATTTCCCCAGCTCCCCGGGCGCTTTCTATGGCTGCTCACTGCACCACCTGGTGGTGGTTGGGTTAAATGCAGAGACGAATTTCGTCTTGTATGGGAAACATTAGCCTGGCCCTCGCCTTCCTGCACAGCTCCGCTCAATTCTCATTTCCCTTCACTGCACAGTCTGGGACTTCTCCCATTAACAACCATTTCTCCGGTAGATTTTTGTTCGGACCAATCAGAGAACAGAAGGGACGGAGTTTTGGACCCTAACCCACGCCCCCACCTGTCCCAGCGCGCAGAGCCCTATAAAAGGGCTCTGCCAGCGCGCAGTCAGCGAGCACCGGCATGTTCTCATTCAAAGCGATGCAAAGCGATGCAGGACTGTTTTATATGTGACACAAATTTATTAATTTCCCCTTCTTAATCCCTTATCTGGAGTTTTCTTTTGTTTTTTGGGCCAAAAGTCAAGTGATCGCTCGCTCCCTCCTCCTTCTCTCCCTCCGCTGAAATGAACAAGGAAATGGCTGAGGTTGTCACGAGAATTAAACTCGGGTTTTACGTTGCTGCCCGAGTCCCATCAGATTTTCTGGTCTTCTGGTGAGCTGGACCAGCGATCCATGGTTTTATTGTATTTTATTAAAAAGTTTTATTAACATATAAACACAGAATTTGCAGCGCGGCAGCCGGCAGCAAGAGAAAAGCTGCAGGAGGCGGAGCAGTTGTCAAGTTCACCAGAGCACGGGGAGCAGCCATACATGGCTCTGAGGGGAGGGAGCAGAATGCTTTCCCTGTTCAAAATATCCAATGGTTTTGTTCCTCAGCAGAGGCCAACGCCTCCAGCAAGAATCGTTTTAAAATGGAGAGGTCCCAGACCCTAGTCTGAAGCGAAGTGAAGGACAGGGTCTGGTTTTAACCAGGCTAGGGAAACATACATAGATGACAAAAATGTGACATTTATTTATTTTTCATTTATATATATATAGTAAATTAACAACATTATTTATCAGAGGAGCAGATAGCTTTGAGTTTAGCTTCATCACAGACTCATCTTGAGCAAGCATGAAGGCGACAGTGAAAAGGAAAAACTCCCTCATGAGGAAGAAACCTGTAGAACTAGGCTCAGGACAAGTGGCCATCTGTTTCAACCAGCTGGGTTTGAGAGGAACAGGAAGGAGGAACAGATACACAATGGCAGGTTGAGAATCACGTTAAGATAAAAATAATATCAAATGAAAACTATTCAATTGCAACAATTCTTTTAAAGAAATTAGGTCAGTTTGTCCTCCAGTAGTCTAAGTCTATAGCAGCATAACAAGCCAGGGCGTTCTCTGTAGCAGGCCCAAGACTCTGGAACGAGTTACTGCTGCTCATCAAACAGGCCCCCTCCCTCTCGGTTTTCAAATCCCGGTTAAAAACTCACTACTACTCCATTGCTTTCAATGCCAGCTGATTTGTACTGGATCGTTTGATTTATGATCTGCAATGTTTTTATGTTTTTCGTGTTGTACTTCATTGTCTGTGTTGCCTGTTGCGTGTTTGTTTGTCCAGCACTTTGGTGTGGACTTGTTCCTGTTTAAAGTGCTTTATAAATAAAATGGTATGGTAAGCCAACCCTAACTTTATGATTTATCAAAAAGGAAAGTTTTAATCCCAGTCTTAAAACTGAACAATGTGTCAGCCTTATGGACAGAAACTGGAAGTTGGTTCCACAAGAGAGGAGACTGAAATATCTCCCTCCTATTCTGCTTTTGAAAACTCTAGGAACCACAAGTAAGCCTGCAGTCTGAGAGCGAAGTGCTCTGTTAGGAAAATATTGGACAACAAGATTTATAATATAAGATGGAGCTAGGTTTAGGGTTTTGTAGGTTAGAAGTGAGATTCAACTTAAGTAAGACATAACTTTGTTGGATTTTTCTACCTGGATTATTGAGCAAGAACTTTGATGTTACTCATAAATATTTAGCTTGGGCAACTTTCTCTTTGAAAATGCATAAAATTAATCAGTAGTTACAACAATGTTCATTGTTCAGCAAAAAACTAATCATAGAGGTAGCTTAAGGCCACAGTAATGTAAGAATTAAATGTTAGACATGTCATTTAATTTAGGCATTTCAGCTCAAAGCACAGGAAAGTATAAATTTACTAGTCTTCACTATTTAAACAATTTTTAAATACCTAACAAAGAGTTTCTCTATACTGTACATTAAAGGCCTAGTTTAAAACGGAAAATTATTTAATGCATTTTAATACTTTTATTGGGAAGTAGTCAATGGCATCACTATAAGAGCTACTATTTTTAAATATTTTCCAATTGGCATACACAAAAGTTAACTATAATTTAATGGACTTCAAAACATATTTGCCTATGTCTCATTAAGCACCTTACAGTTAGTTAACAGTCTGGGCATCACGGGTAGATTTGACAGCCCTGCAATCTGCCCCTGTGTCTCTTTAGCACTGATGGGATCAGAAAAACAGCCAGCAAGGCGTCTGTTTCAGCACGTTTTATTTATCCTCCTCCTATCCTCCCTTATTGTCCCTTTCCATGCATCTTTCTTGTCACCCCCCACCCTGAGAGCAAGAGAGGAAAACAGCATCGATCACTGTTAAATGACTGACCACTGGTAAATGCATCTCCACAATTGAATAGAGGCCTAAGTGTGTGGTAAATGCTCTCAATGGGTAAATGAATTTGTGGGTTAACTTGCTCTAAGAGTGTTTCGATAAGACAAAATAATAAAAACACCAACAGGACGCATTTTTCTTTTGATATATTAAGAATAAAGTCCAGCTGAAACTCTAAACTCTCGCATCCATCACCGCAAGTGTCGTGTGTTCAAGAGAAAAGCATTCGAGTGTAACCCAAAAGCACCTCCACTTTATTTTCCTCATATAGATTTAACTGTACACAGTTCATACCATTACACAGAAGGCATAAATGAATAAATCCAGTGCTCTCTTTTACATCTTTTTTTTTTCAAAGACACATGGCAATAATAAATAGTACTCATGAAACAGGACAACACTAGTTTCAAACTGTACAAAATTTACAATAAGATGCAAACTTCTGAGGCAACACAGACTTAACAAAACTGTAGTGATGTTTTCCCTGTTATATCAAACTGTAGATTGCAGCCAACAAATAATTAATATAATTTGAGGAAACAGTGAAACATTTACTGTGTTGTCAGCCTGTACAAAGAAAGAAATCAAGGAACAAGGCAGTGACAAATGCAGAAGGATGTAAAAAAAAACTTTTTTTTTACCTTTTCAGTTGACCTAAAATGATTTTGAACCTGTTGTTTTCCCAACCTGCCCACATACACAACAGAAAATGGATAGATGGATGGATTATCAGATGTACAGTATATATACATAACCAAATAATAATTGCAACATATTGGCCATGAACATAGTAAAAATGTGCATTTCTGAAACCCTAAATTAAATTATCAAAGCGCCAATTTTTTAATTCTGAAAACAAATACTAGAAAATGGAGAAACGAATACCTGTACCTAAATTGTTTCTTTTAAATACCCAGAATATAGGATATATAAATATACATATATTTTTTTAAATAAATCAAGATCTCCTTTAAACAAAAAAAGTTTAACTTTTCTTGTTTGGTATTCAAATTTTTTAGTAGAATTTGATTTTGTGTGTAATTTGCAGGCTGTATTCCACCATTTTTGTTTCTTTTTTGCTGATTTTTATTCTGATAAAAGACCGAACTAAAAAAATAAAATAAAATAAACCAGAACTTGACTTTTCATTTTATTTATTTATTTTACAAAAAGGTGCCTACATCAACTGCTTTCTCTGCAGAGAAATGGGAGAAAGGTGTGTTTTAAGAAAACTCTTTAATGGAAACAGTCTTTGCTTCTGACATGCTAAACAAAAGAACGTCCAGCTGTGTCGGTTCTTTTATATGTTTTTGCTAAAGTCACAGGCAATTCTGCAAATTAGTGAAGGGTCTGCCTGTTTAAGTTTCATGTTGGCTTTAAGATGCGCCTGAGAAACGACCGAGCAAACGACTCTGACGCCAAAGTATTAGCTCAAAACGTGGCAGGCTTGGTTAATCCCTCTGACACAAAGGGCCAGGCAGTCGGCAAACAGGCTGCCAGAACATCTGGATTCAGGGAGTCGGTTGACAGCAGGCAAAGTTCAGATTGCTGGACTGAATTACCAGGAGAAGCCCTGGATCTGAGAGCGAGCACACAAGTTTTCTTATAAAATCAATGTCCCTTTTAATACTTATTTGTCAAATCCAGCTTTTATGTTTGAATTTCTATATTATTTGCACACACAAAAAAACTTTTATGTCTTATAAATAAAATATGTTCTTGTCAAATAACGGTGTGTGATCCATAACTAAAAATCACTGAAGTCTTGGCCATCCTGTACGCTTCATTTCCTGCTGAGTCCTGGTGTAAGAAACATTTTAATACTGACAGACTCTCCGGCAGCTTTTTTTATTTATTTTTTACACAGACGAGGACGAGTCAAGTGCCTGTCGATTTACTGCTTCTCAAACTCAAAACACGGAAAGTGAGGACAGGAAGGACAAACGGTCGCACAGACCAGCAGCCATCTGTCTGCTAATTAATACTTGTAAGCTTCAAAATCATGAGCATGTTTCAAAATTCACACTTGTGCCACATCAGCTCATGTAAATTTCTCTCCAACTGAAACACTGTTTTTTTGTTTTGTTTTTTTGCCTTGTGCATATTTCTCTCTCCTCTGCATTCCTGTCCGTTTGTGTAGAAAAAGAAGAGGAGAGTAAAGTGCATTGCCAACATAAAGGCTTTGATATGACCAGACACCGGACTGAATCAGAAGCATGCAGACGCCTGCTGGATCCAACGAGGAACTTTGATCTGGACTGCAGCCTCGAGCTTGTGGTCGGGGAGGGTGCGTTTTCTTCTGGGGATTGCACAGTGTTATTTAGTTTCATTTTTATAGAGTGAAGCATAAAAAATAAAAATAATAATTGACAATAATGTAAATAGAGTGCTGAACATTCAGCATGTTCTTTACTGTTTGTGTCCCAGTTGAAACTCCTCTGCTTCCTCCTTTTTCTTTCACCAAAACGTGTCAAAGCATACCAGTCTTGAAAGGTGTTTCAAATGAATTTAAATAAAACAAAAATAATAATTTATGTCCTTTTCATGTAAGTTGATGGTTCAAAACTGGGAATGGTCCATCTCGTCCAACCACGACGCCGGACTGGTGGGGAAGTCAGGGTATCCTGTACTGCTGCCTGTGGAGAGATCTGAGGTGGGGCCCCCTGCCATGGCCCTCAGAGCCTGTCCCACACCGCCCGCACCCCCCTGTGCCACCAAGCTGTCCATTGTAAAGCCCAGATTGTTGAGGAGAGGCGTGTGGCCGGGCAGGGAGGTGATGGACGACGGCGACTGGGGGAGGCCGTAAGGACTTCCTGCTCGGATGTCGTGGTAGGATTGTCCCGCTGCGTCCACCGAGAAGCTGCCGTTCAGCACCGCGCCGCCGCTCACGTCACCCACGCTTCCATAAAGACCGTTGGCGTGGCTCAGGTCTGACAGGACTTGGTCATCTGTGGAGGAAACGGCAGAAGCGTAAAAACTCTGGCACTCCAGCAGCACGGTCACCTGCACGCACATTATATCGCTGTTACTCTTCAATCCTGTTAAGTGCTTTTATGGGTTACATTTATCGTTGCGACGTTCGTGGGTTTTATGGAGGTGTACAGTACGGTGGGTGGACACTACCACGAAAAACTTAAAAAGGATAGTTGTAGTTTTGAAACGTGAGCACCTGGGGCAACACTGTGGAGCAGTGGTTAGAACTGTTGCCTCGTGGCTGGATGGAAGAGGGCAGACATCTTCCTCTAAGCTAGGTTAATGGCTAGCCAAACAAGGGCCTGTTTTATGTTCTTTTTCAGGCTCATGAAGAAACTCTCACATTGTGATGCTGGTATGAACAAACATTCCTAATGTTAAACTCTACACTTTTCATGACACTTTGTTTAGTCTGTTGCTGTTTTCTCAGCCCCATAAACATCCATGTTACTATGCTAATGTATAAGCATAGACCGTGTACATTAGGGGTGCAGGGAAAAAAAATCGATTTTTTAAAAAAGAATCTAGATTCTTAGTCCTGGCGATTCAGAATCGATTCTAAAAGCCCCAAAATCGATTTTTTTTTTTTTACATTAAAACCCAAAAGATAAAGAAAATAAAACCATATCTCATAGTATATGAAAGAATACATAAAATGAAAGGTGGCAGAAAGAAGAAGAAATCTTATTTTATCTGCCCCTTTTTTCAAAAACAAAACAAGTTCAAACAATCAATTCAAACAATAATCTTCTATAAGTAACAGAGCAAAAAGCTAACCTAATACTGGTTATTTAAGTTACAGAATTTAATGCATTCCTGTATTATTTGTTCCTATTTTTGGTATAAATATCAAACGATGCAAAAAATTTGATACAATAAGGAACCTAAAATTATTGTTTTAAATAAATGTTCTATTTGTTTACATTGTTGTTTAATGTTTTCAGTTTAAAATTATTGTTTTAAATAAATGTTCCATTTGTTTACATTGTTGTTTATTCTTTTCAGCTTGTCAGTTACAAAACTGAAACTAAATTTATGACCATTTTAATAGAAAAATCGTTTCTGAATCGAAACATCGATTTTGAATCGAATCGTGACACCAAAAATCGGAATCGGATCGATTCTCCAGACACTGAGAGATTCGCACCCCTATGGTGCAGTATGTACGTATTTTCTGACTTACGTCGAACACGGTTTATGACGCTGCGTAGGAACAGATCTACTTGTAAGTTGAGCACTACCTATAATTTTGTTTTTCAAATGTAATTCTGTTTTTTTTTCCAACTGTTGTGATTTTTGTTGTTTTTGTTGTTGTTTTTTCAAATGTAATTCCATTTTTTTCAAATGATGTTCATTTACACCTTAGGGCCACCGTAAATAACTCATCAATATCAACACTGAAATTTTATGACTTTATCTTTGTCTGAATTACAGTTTTAACCTGCCGTGCAGAGTTCCTAGCTGCTGTAGTGGCGGGTTATAAATGTTTTCAAAGGCCGGAGGCGTTTAAAATACAGTTCGGCAAGCTAGCTGACAATAAAAGGATGCCTGCAAGTTTTGTAGTTATTTTGCGCTTCACAGCAGCAGCGGAGAAACGATGCAAAACCAGCGCGAGTCGATCTTCAGCTGCTCGATTCTGACGTTCAACAGGTTGTCGGTCTGCTCCGTTTTACAGCGAGTTAATGTTCGATGAAACTTTTAGACCAGAATCTGAGCCCATGTTTGATGAATGGTAACACTTGACCGGTGTTGAGTTTTGTCCCTCGCCTGTCGAGATCTGATTCCCCTCCAGCTTGGTTCCATTTTCTTCTTAGCTTCTGGTGTTTGAAGCAACGGTATTGTGAGTAAAATGCCTCTAGTCACTGTTTTGTCTGTTGCAACAGGAAACACCCTGAATACTTAGGTGATGAAACCAAACTTCACAACACCTGCGTGTGCTAATGTGCCTGTTTTAGTCACATTTGATTGCTTAGATAATATTAACAGCTACAGACTATAGATTTAATGGTAATTTTATTGGTGCTAAATCACACGTGCCTACCTGGTATCACTTCCCAGTCCCATAAATGCATATTATTGTGTAATTAAAAAAAAGTTCAGTTTATGCTTTATAATAGCAAAACACCTTATTCACTTTGCTTACATGTAAATGAATAACATTTAAATCTGACCAGTTCATAAACAAAAGGATTTTGCTCCAGTTTGCTTCAGTTTTACCAATAATATCCTTACAACATGCTGAGTACTGTACAGGCTTTTTTATTTTGAAAGACAAACTAATAAGAGCTTGATTTAGTTTATTTTTCAGAAAGGAGATGTTTTAAATCTATGATTTGTATTTTAATGTGCAAGTATTTGCATTTTTATTTACAAGTAGTATGCTGGCTAAAAAATGTCAAAGTTGACTTTTAAAGATCAAATGAACTAAAATAAAATGGTTATTTCGCTTTTAGGAGAAAATTGGTCGGTTAGATGAATGGATCAGCCCCACTAGTATGTTGGACTGTTAGATTAGACGGAAGGAAATAAACTAGAGGAGTTATCTGATCTGTGCACCAGGAAATCACACTAGTGCCGCTCTAAATGCAAAATTTGAACTCTTAGTCAACAAAATGCATGTATTTTGTGACTCGAGTTACAGTCTGAAGCTGCAGAACATACATTAAAGAGACAAGGAAAGTGGTAGTTGTGTTCCAGACTGCAGAACCATCTTCAGGTTAAAAGCTACTCATTGTCATAAAGACCGGTCAAAAAAAATTAATATCAAATCTGCTTTTTTCCCCTCATATTAACAGTTAATGTGACAATATGTAAGAAAAACTAGTTAACTTTAATGAGTTTACCTAAGGAAATGAACAAAGTGGCTAAAAAAAAGGTAAACGATGACATCATCCACGAAAGAGCTGTTTGGGATTAAGGAGAAGTTCATACGCTCAAATTCGTTGAGTAGAACATACAGATGAAAAGTGCTTTGTTTACGTTGAGCGCGTACTTGCATTTCAGAAATGTGCGTCAATACATCCGGACAATTACAGTAGTAAATTTGAGTCTTTAGATCCACCTGAACTTCTACAGGTGTGCAGTGGAGAGCATCCTGTGCTCCAGCATCAACGTGCACAGCTATACTGTATTATATTACAGTATTACTGTTTATCTTAGATCCTTGTACAGGTGGTCCCCGACTTACGAGCACATCGACATACGACGTTCCGGACTTACGAGCTGACTAACGAACAGTAAAGTTGTACAGAACATACAGAAAATACAGCACTGGTATGTGTTTTTAGATGAAAGTGTGTTAGCTAACCGTTTGTAAACAAGTTTCTGAGCATGTTTATGAACTAGTATGTACGTTTGTGTTGAAAAACGAGTGTTCGTAGTAGCGCTAGCATAAATTTTCCGACATACGACCGAAAATCCGGACTTACGAGCGACACGTGTTTCGTGTTCCGACATACGAATTTTCATCTAACAAGATAGTCGTAGTAACGGAACTCGCTCGTAAGTCGGGGTCTACCTGCATACTGTTAATTTTTTATACTTTATAATTTTAGGGACCCTGAGTACACAATTTTGTTCCACCTCATGTCAGATGTGATGCAAATGACAATAAAGAACCTTGACGTAACCTTTAGGGGGTCCCCGACTTACGAGCGAGTTCCGTTCCTCAGACTATCTCGTAAGACGAAAATCTTGCACGTCGGAACACGAAACACGTGTTCTCGTAAGTCCGGATTTTCGGTCGTAAAGTCGGAAAATTTATGCTAGCGCTACTACGAACACTCGTTTTTCATCACAAACGTTCATACTACAGGTAGTCCCCGACTTACGAGCGCTCTTACATACGAGGTTCCGGACTTACGAGCTGGCGAATTTTTGGAAAAAACGCAAAAAATACCGAGTTTTTCTGTGTTTTTTCACCACAGTTCGTTAGCTAAACATGTGGACACACGTTTCCGATCATTTTTATGCACTCATAAGCAGTTTTTCGATGAAAAACGAGTGTTTGTAGTCGCGCTAGCAAAACCGTTCCAACTTACGAGCGAAAATCCGGACTTACGAGAACATGTGCTTCGTGTTCCGACGTACGAATTTCCGGTTTACGAGCAACTCATAAGTACGGAAATCGCTCGTAAGTCGGGGACTACCTGTAGTTCATAAACATGCTCAGAAACTTGTTTCCAAATGGTTAGCTAACACACTTTCATCTAAAAACACATAAAAGTGCTGTATTTTCTGTATGTTCTGTACAAATTTACTGTTCGTTAGTGAGCTTGTAAGTCCGGAACCTCGTAAGTAATGCTACGTTCACACCGAACGCGTTTTGAGCGGCCAAAAAGCGCGAAATGCCTCAAGGTGGACGCACTGGTGTTCAGACCGGAACGAGAAGCAGCAGCGGCGGTGGCGGCGGGGTGTGGGAGGAGCGTCTTGATTCTTTTTCCGGTCTGAACTTACCCGATATCCCGACTTCCTCACTGACACTCCGCCAGGCAAGGTCCTTTTTATTTCTGTCTCTGTACAACACACTTGACTGGTTGTAAAGGACTGGATGGGAACACACAGCAACGATGAGTTTCTCCTCCATGCTTGAACACGTATTTGCGGGTTGTTTCTGTGTCTCACAAACAATACGTCACACTTGCGCAACATCCGTCCCCTCGTTACTGCGTCACATAGCCGACTCTCCCTGATTGGTTGTCAAGACGCGTTGAGCGGCGAAAGTTCCGATTTTACAACCCGAGCGGCGGCGGCTGCCGCGGGCACCGCATGCACGGAAAACACTCTGCCGCTCCTTCCGCGCCGCTCAAAACGGACGTGACGCGACGCACGTCCCCCATTGACTTTGCATGTGGAGCTCAAAAACGCGTTTGGTGTGAAGCATAGGCGTAGATCCTGGGGGGGTCGGGGGGGTCCGGACCCCCCCAATCTTGGGGAAATATAGATCTGTCCCCCCCAATAATTCAATAAAGGAAATCGTGTCTTTAAACAATATAAATATAAAAAGGCAAAAAAAGAGAGAAATCCGCCATTATTCTAAAAAAAAAAGAAGGAAATTTTGCCCACCCCCCCTTCTCTGTTGGCAAATGGTTTAGTCCAATGTTTACAAGGAACAACAACAGCAGCGGAGGTCACAGGCTCGCGGAGCCGCTGGTGGGGAGTGAGCTGCTGCACAAAGTACTAACTTCCAGTAAGTAGCTACTTAAAACATAGGTGACAGTGACTGGGAGGAAAAGGTCTTTCACAGTGTTGAAAGACAAGTGTGTCTGTGCATCATTAGTGGCAGAAAAACACTTTGGAGCGTCACTTCATCAGCTAACACACTAGCTTCAATGCTAACTAGCTCCCTGGTGGGCTCTGCAACAGACAGAAGAATGTCAGCGCAGCTTTGAGCAGGATGGATTCACATTCATCATATTTTCAGGTGTGGAGCTCTTGAAAGAAGTAATGATAAAATATGTGAAAGATAATTAATTAAAAAAGAGTAGAGAAGATGTGATGATTAGTTAAAATGATTTCATATGTGTAGCACTTTGTTGCAGCTGTGGTTGTTTTAAGGGCTTTAAATTATTATTATAAAAAATGTTGAGGATCAATACTTATGTCACATGGTTAATTAAAAAATGTCACTGTTTATTATATTACATTATTGATATTTTGTATCTGCAACTGGAACATTTTATTCTTAATAGGTTCTTAAAAAATGCTACAGATTTGTTAAGGCATATTTTGAATGAATGTTACAAACGTGTTCATTTCTACAAAACAGTTAATAAAATATTTATAAAATACAACGAATTTCAAATGTTACAAACTGAGTTTAACATAAAAGAAATAGTGTTTATGTTTAAATATCAGTTAATAAGTAATCCATTATGCCCCCTTGTTTAGGACTGGAACCAATCTCAGCTGCTTTTGGGTGAAGGCAGGGACACCCAAGACAGGTCTCCAGTCCATCACAGAGACAGACAAAGAGACAAACAACCATCCACACTCCCAGTCAAAGCTAAGAACAATTTACATTTGCACAGAAGAACCAAAACATTATTCAAACTGAGGACTCAAGTTCTTGATTGAGAGTTCTAATCACTACTGGTAATTATCAATAATAATTGATCATATTTACCAAGCTAAAGCATTGTGTGGAGTCTTTAATAATACAGACCAGATCAGATGTGATCAGGCAGTCATATATTCACATGTATGTAAATGTATTATTATTAATACTATGATTAAAGTTGAACCATGCAAATTTGTTTGGAACGAACAAGTGGACCTTTGTGCCTCTTGGTCCCACTGAAGTAGCTCTCAGTCTCAAAAAGTTTGGTGACCCCTGCATTAAAGTATTTCTTCTCCTTGAAAACTGTTTTCTTTTTAAGCATTAAGATTTTGGGAAGATGTTGTACCAGATTATCAGTGACACTGACCACAGCAATCTATGAATACAAGCCAAACTGAAATTTAAACAATATTTAGAGGGGACCTATTTTGCAAAATTCTCATTTTGCCACTTGTCATTATTTGTCGTCTATTGTACTGCAGATTGAACACATTACATTTTTTAACAAGAGTAATGAGTATCACTGTTGTACTGATTAATAGTAGTATTAAGACTACTAAATAAAATACATGCCATTTAAATCAATATTATTGTTGATTATTCTGCATAGTATATGCATGCAGTTTGGATAAACTTCCCTCTGTACATCCGCTCATTCTCAATCAGTTCATCTGGACAGTTTCTTTTTAGTAGAAACGTTTCACCCTCACTCCAGAGGGCTTCGTCAGTCAGAGTAGTCCAAAGCAAACTGAAGCTACCCCACCAAGTAAACAACTTAAGTGGACCAACCAGTTTGCTGTAGCCAAGATGGTTTCTGGGGGCTTGTCCCTCGTCGACTCCTCCCAGGCAGGCAGACATGGCCAAAGTGGTTCAAGACAAGAAATTTTTTCTTATTCTTTCTTATTACTGTATATATCTTTATTTATTTATTATCTATTTATTATCTATTCTATTCTATTCTATTCTATCTATCTATTATCTATTATCTATCTTTATTATCTATTATTATATATCTAATTTCTTTCTTATTCTTCTTATTCTTTTTCTTATTCTTCTACTAAAAAGAAAATGTAAATGTTGCTGACCGGAAGTGAACAGATGTGGAGACAGCGGCTGAAACAGCTGGAAGCAGAGGAAGAAGAAAAGTCTGAGGATTTTGGAAGTAGAGCTGCAGCTCAGGAACAAACGGAGCAAGACACATGTTAGATGCTGTTTTCAGTCCCAACCATCAACTGCATCTTTTAGGAAACCGACTGTTCCCACCTCATGTGTCCTCTGGTCGGACTGACTCTGTCACTGCCCGGCCTCCTGCTCTGGAGGTAACTACTGTTAGCTGTTTGTTTGATAAGTCAAGAACCACAGGACAGATTTTTATCAAACTTACTAAATGTAATCACTGTATGGACATTTACAAGTGACTAGCTTTATGAGATGTTTGAGATAAAAAAAAAAAATTGATGTTTTATAGACATACACGTGTCGCGCTAGCTTCGGGTTATTTTCTTGCTATTTGTCTAAATAATTCATAAACCACACTGCAGATTTTCTTGAAACCTACAGAATGTAATTACTTGGGGGGTCATTTACAAACTATGACCTGTATGACAAGAAAGTTCATTCTCAATGGTCCGGGTGTCGGGTCCGCTCATTCTCAATCAGTTCATCTGGACAGTTTCTTTTTAGTAGAAGAATAAGAAAAAGAATAAGAAGAATAAGAAAGAAATTAGATATATAATAATAGATAATAAAGATAGATAATAGATAATAGATAGATAGAATAGAATAGAATAGATAATAAATAGATAATAAATAAATAAAGATATATACAGTAATAAGAAAGAATAAGAAAAAATTTCTTGTCTTGAACCACTTTGGCCATGTCTGCCTGCCTGGGAGGAGTCGACGAGGGACAAGCCCCCAGAAACCATCTTGGCTACAGCAAACTGGTTGGTCCACTTAAGTTGTTTACTTGGTGGGGTAGCTTCAGTTTGCTTTGGACTACTCTGACTGACGAAGCCCTCTGGAGTGAGGGTGAAACGTTTCTACTAAAAAGAAACTGTCCAGATGAACTGATTGAGAATGAGCGGATTTGATACCTGGACTATTGAGAATGAACTTTCTTCCCTCTGTACATTTTGCATTACATTTCACTGTAACTTTGCCGACCCCCCCAAAATTGCTCTTAAAAAATTTCCCTGTTTATGGTCCCCCCCAATAATGAGATGAAATCTACGCCCTTGGGTCGAGCTCAAGTTTAGGTATCAGGTGAGGAGCTCCATCGTTCAGGGGCAGCTCGGAGTTGAGCAGCGGCTCCTTTGTGTTGAAAGGAGTCTGTTGAGGTGGCTCAGGCATCTTATTGGGATGCCTCCCTTTGGAGGTTCTCCAGGCATGTCTGACTGGGAAGAGATCAGACCCAGAACGTGCTGGAGGGACTGGGTATCCTCTCTGGCCTGGGACGTCCAGCAGGAGCTGGAGAATGTTGCTGGGGAGAGTGATGTCTGGGTTTCTCTCCTGGACCTGCTGCCTCTGCAGCTCAGTTACAGATGAGCAGTAAAAGATGGAAGGACTGAGCAGGGCTTATATACACAAAACATTTTATATACACATAATATTTTATAAATGGTAAATGGAGCTTACTTATATAGCACTTTCCAGCCCCCTATACTGTACATAATAATATTGCACATAACATTTTACATGCACATTCATTCATTCATTCATTCATTCATTCATTCATTCATTCATTCAACCTTTATTTATACTGTACAGGCTAGCCTCGTTGAGTCACAGGGACTCATTTACAAGACTCATTTACATAATATTTTATATACACATAATAATATTTTATATACACATAATATTTTATATACACATAATATATTATATACCGTTACACATACTATTGTATTTGCCCATATTTTATATGCACATAATATTTTATTTACACATAATATTTTATATGCACATAATGTTTTATATACACATAATATTTTATATACACATAATATTTTACATGCACATAATATTTGATATACACAAAATATTTTATATGCACATAATATTTTATATACACACAACATTTTAAATGCATATAACATTTTACAGGTATATACACATAACATTTTATATACACACAACATTTTATATGCACATACAGTACTATTTTATATACACATAACATCTTATATGTTGATAACATCTTATATGTACATAACATTTTATATGTACATAACATTTTATATATACATAACATTTTATTTAGACATAACATCTTATGTTTATAACATCTTATATGTACATAACACAACATTTTATATATACATACTATTTTATATACACGTAACATTTTATATGTTCATAACATTTTATATGTACATAACATTTTATATATACATAACATTTTATATATACATAACATTTTATTTAGACATAACATCTTATATGTTTGTA
>JBBPBX010073663.1:0-17768 GCA_038048925.1 Garcialebias charrua
GTACACAGCTCACATAGCTTTGGTCTGTATATATATATTTTTTTATTATTAACATGCCTTCATTTTTCTTTTGGATTTATAGCTGCAACACTGGCAGTAACACGAGAAATATGAAAGCTATATAAAATTACAGTCCCACCACAAATATGTTTAAAAAGTGTGCTGGTCATAATATTTTAAATAAGTTGATTTATTTCAGTAATTCCATTCAAAAAGTGAAACTTTCATTAAACTGATTTCAAGTTTATTTCTTTTAATACTGATAATTAAAACCAACAACTAATGACAACCCTAAATTTAGTACCTCAGAAAATTAGAATATTACTTGAGATTAATTTTAAAAAATGTTTATAAATGTTGGCCAACTGAGAACTATGAACATGAAATGTACAATATGTACATCTTTGAATACTTAGTTGGGGGTCCTTTTGTAAGGACATGTTCATACTTTTCAGTTGGCCAACATCTATAAAAATCCTTTTTTTAATTTTTTATCTCAAGTAATGTAATTTTCTGTTACCGGTAATGAATTTGGGCTTTTCATTAGTTGTCAGTTATAATCATCAACATTAAGATTTTTTTTTAAAATATATCAGTCTGTGTGAATGAATATAATATACAAGTTTTACTTTTTGAATGGAATTACTGAAATAAATAAACTTTTTCATATTCTAATTTTATGACCAGCACCTGTATTTGCATCTCTCCCCCCAAAAAATGTGTTCCTCAGTTCTGTGTGAGCCCGTGTCCTCCACTTCTTTGTGGCACATTTTAAATGTCCTGTGTGACTATGTCCTCCACCTCCACTTCTTGTGGTGCATTAAATGTCCAGTGTCCACTTCTTTGTGGTGCATTAAATGTCCAGTGTGAAAGCCTCACCTCCACTTCTTTGTGGTGCATTAAATGTCCAGTGTCCACTTCTTTGTGGTGCATTAAATGTCCAGTGTGAAAGCCCCACCTCCACTTCTTTGTGACATGTTTTAATTGTCCAGTGTGAGCGCATGTCCTCTACCCCTTTTGCATGTTTTAAATGCTCTGCAGCATGAGTCCTTATAAAATCCTCTCTTGCCGCAGAATCCCCATTCATGATTCCATCTGCATTTGCAAAAAAACAAACAAAAACAAAAAAGAGTAATTAGTCATATGCAAAGGCAATCTGGAAAATGCACAGTGCCTTGCTGGGGTCTCCCCTATAACTGGATTAATAAATAATAATAAAAAACATCCATCCCAGCAAATGTTGATAGGTGGCTTGTTCACCGTCAGTATCCACGGAAGAACAATCTGTTGAGCGATCTGGTTCAGAGTTATGTGAAATGTGAACATCCAATTCAGAGGGAAAATCACAAGAATGATTGGCATGATGGTCTGAATGAATACTGCCATGATCATCATCTGAAAAGGACCCATTTACAAGAATATCTACAGTTTCTGGTTCATTGGTGCCATCATCATGAAGAGAGTCAGAACTTTCAAGTGATTCACTGTGTTCACTATGCATGGAAATGACTTCATGCTGAAATGCAGGAGAATTTTAAACAAAATCTTGAGAATCATCTTGGTCATCATCTAAACACTTAAATTTCCGCTTGGCAGCAAGATGAGTTTGTCTCCAAAGAGTAGATTTAGGAACAGAATAAATGTTTTTTTGCCATTGTCAATGAGAGTTTTTTAGAAGCCTCAGTTTCAGTTCCTCCACATAGGACAAACAGGTTTAACAATGTCAATAAAAACAGCTTGTTCACATGCAAATGAGGAACATCAGCCTGACGGTCATTAGGGGCCTTGATGACTCACAGGGTGCTCATGCAATAACAGCATTGGGGGATGGGGGGAGGGACAGTATGGTTCAAACCGTTCAGAAGCTTTGTGTTTGCTTTAAACACTCACCGGTCTCAGAGTTTATGTAGTTCTTGTCAGTTGATTTGTTGAGAGTCGCTGCGTAAGTGACCTCCACAACCTGGACGTGTTTGTTTCTCTCTTCCTGTTCGGCGACGTCCACACTAGAAGAGGATTCAGGCCCCATAGGACTCCTAAACCCAAACCCTATGAAACAGAGAGACGGGAATGACGGGTGAGCTGCGTTCTGTTTTAAAGTTCCGGCAGAACCACAGTCTGACGGTTACAGAACATCTGGAACTGATGCCGAGGAAACAGCTGTTCACTGGAGAAAGTTTTAGCTTTAGAAGCAAAACTCAAATATTTTTGAGGCTAGCTCTGAAATTAAAGTAAAATGTCCGAAGTTGCAGTTCAAAAGCCTTAAACCTGTCTTGGTGTAACTTGGAAGCAGCTTATGAATTTTAATTAATTCAGAATAATTTAATGAGCAAACACAAACCTTCATTATTCAACTGGGGTTAGGAGCATAAGGCCTCAAGCCCTTACCTTTCTTGTTGGTATCTGCTGACCAGGGATTTGGTTCAAGCATCAAGATCCAGCTGCAGGGCGGTGCTCCTCTGTGTTGAACCAAACAAACTAAAATGGTGGCAATGGTGGGAAACCCACCACAAGGCATCCTGGGAGAAATCAAAGGGCCAATGAAAGGGCCTCCAACCAACAGTGGGGGTTGTGATTTCCCACCCTCAACTGTCACAGTGTTCAATCAAACCACCAGAACAACAAGGTTTTGCTTCTGGGGGGGATAAACAGGAGTTAATGGAAGCCATTTTCTGGCACCAGAGTTTAACTGAGGCTGTGTCTCAATTCAAGGGCTGCATCCTCATGAGTGCGCATTTGTCGGCCGCATACGTCATTGCCCCGCGCGGAGGACTGTCCCAATTCGAAGACTCCTCCTCATGCGGCCGAGGAATGCGGCCTACTTCCTGCCGAAATCTGAGGATGCATTCGTGAATCCTTCCAGACGGAGGCTATCCCAGAATTCATAGCGCCAGCAGAGATTTCGCGGGGGGGGGGGGACTTTCTGCGTGCAGTGTCGGGGCTGCTGCGTGTTGTTGAGTCATCAGCTCGTTTTAACAACAACCTCAGCGCGAATATTCATTCAACCTTTATTTAGTCATCTCAAACAACCTCAGCTCGAATATATCTCATTAAAATTTAACTACAGAAACGACAAAAAAAAATGTGTTAGCTGAATATACAGTATATTAGTGCTTCTGAGTTTACTGTTTTTGAAGAACTGATTACAAATCAGATTATTTTACACGTGCTTAGCAAGGATTTTCTGAGGGGCAATCTTTTAAAACCCAGAGTGGACCTACGAAATGCAACTTGTTCAGTAGCACAGTTGGTAAATCAACCTGCGATTGGTGCAGAGATACTTTTCTCGAAGCTGGTTCGAATCTCACTCGGTGCGGTTAAAACTTTTTAC
Organism: Garcialebias charrua; assembly: GCA_038048925.1. Classification (NCBI taxonomy): domain Eukaryota; kingdom Metazoa; phylum Chordata; class Actinopteri; order Cyprinodontiformes; family Rivulidae; genus Garcialebias; species Garcialebias charrua. Next base: position 3,329 of record JBBPBX010073663.1, read on the forward strand.
TTTTGTCTTTTATTGGATAAAATAAAAAGGAGTTTCACAAACTCCTTCCTTTTAATCTCAGTCCTCGTTTTTTTATCCAATAAAAGACAAACGTAAAATAAGTTTTAACCGTACCGAGTGAGATTCGAACCAGCTTCGAGAAAAGTATCTCTGCACCAATCGCAGGTTGATTTACTAACTGAGCTACTGGACAAGTTGCATTTTGTAGGTCCACTCTGGCTTTTAACAGATCGCCCCTTATAAGCTGATTTGTAATCAGTTCTTAATAAACAGTAAACTCAGAAACACTAATATATATACATGTATTCAGCTAACTAATATATTTTAGCGGCGTCCCTTCTCTTTCCACACACACAAAGCGCGCACACAAGAACTTCCCACCCACTTCAAGAGAACGCCCCACCCACTTCAATGCCGGCAAACCTGAAGGCTAGACCGTCCCATTTCAGCAGTTTCGCTCAGCCCACCCGGTCTTGTGAGTGCGTGGCCTACTCGGCCCAGCTAGGCTGGGTCCTCATGAGGACGCAGCCCCTGAATTGAGACACAGCCAGAGAAGTACTGTGGGAGAAAAGAGGGCCCTAAACCCTCTATTAAACATCTAACTAACAGAAGTGTACAATTTTTTATAACAACACAGAAATAGAGATTTGGTGATAAATAATAACAACCATTAAGTTTGTACTATGCTCTTTAAATTAAATCACACCAAACATGTTTTTTCACATTAAATGTCCAGAGTGAACGTTCAGACAACATTCAGACAACATTAGAAGTGCACTTCAAAACAAAAATAGAGATTTGGTGATAATAATTAATGACCATTAAAGTTTTAAAGATTAAAAAACTAATTAAATAAAATTATGCCACTTGTTTTTTTCTCTCACAGTAAGCAAACATTCAGAAAACGTCAGAAGTGTGCACTCAGACAATGTTCAGACAATGTTCAGACAATGTTCACACAATGTTCAGACAATGTTCACACAATGTTCAGACAATGTTCAGACAATGTTCAGACAATGTTCACACAATGTTCAGACAATGTTCACACAATGTTCAAACAATGTTCAGACAATGTTCAGACAATGTTCAGACAATGTTCAGGCAATGTTCAGACAATGTTCAGTCAATGTTCAGACAATGTCAGAAGTGCACACTTTTTGTAACAAAACAAAAATAGAGATTTGGTCATAAATTATAACAACCATTAAAGTGTCAAAGATGTAAGAACTAATTGAATGAAATTACACCAATTTTTTTTTCGTACAGTGAGTGAAGGTTCAGCGTTAACGTTCAGCGTTAACGTTCAGGCAAAGTTCAGACAAGGTTGGGTCCTGAACATTCGACATTCGACCTTTAGACGACGTTCACTGAACGTCATCTGAACATTTGCTTGCTAGCTGGGCTCCTGGAGACATGTGTTGTTGTTGTTTGTGGTAGCAACTTCTTTGAACATACTCCAATCTGTGATGTCAAAACAGTCCTGGAGTACCTATGAAGACCCCTCTGGCCACACTTGTATTTGCTTGCAAAATGGTTTTGTGACTTTCACCAGTGGCCTGTATGCTAGCTTTAGCATAACACAGATATGATCAGAAACGCCGATGTGGGGGAGGGGTAGGGCCTTGTATGCTACTTTCCTTGTATGCTACTTTGCAAAAGCAAACAATGCCCCAGGGACCCATCCCTGCCTGATGCCCTCAATAAGTTTTATGCACGTTTTGATGATCCAAACAGACCAACTAGCACCAGACTCACCTCATCACCAGACGAGGAGCACCTCAAAGTGACCGCAGCAGAAGTGAGAGGCAGTCTCAGAAGGATCAACCCTCATAAAGCTACGGGTCCAGACAACATCCCAGGGAAAGTTCTGAAGGAATGTGCGGACCAGCTCTGTGAGGTGCTGGCTGACATCTTCACCACCTCACTTGCACTGGAGTCAGTTCCCACCTGCCTGAAGACCGCCACCATCATCCCAGTCCCAAAAAGCTCCACAGTGACTGGTCTGAATGACTATAGACCGGTGGCCCTCACCCCGATAGTCGCTAAATGTTTTGAGAAACTGGTCATGTCCCACATCAAGACAGCCGTCAACATCAACGAGGACCCTCATCAATATGCATATCGTGAGAACCGATCAACAGAGGACGCCATCTCCTCCGTGGTCCACACTGCTCTCACCCACCTGGATCAGAAGGACTCATACGTGCGTCTGCTCTTTGTGGACTTCACATCTGCCTTCAACACCATGATCCCCCAAACTCTGATAGACAAACTATCCACACTTGGACTAAGCCCCTCTATTTGTAACTGGGTCTTAGACTTCTTAACAGACAGACCACAGTCCGTGAAGATCCACAACTTCTCCTCCTCCACCATCACCCTCAGCACTGGCTCTCCTCAGGGATGTGTGCTGAGCCCTCTTCTGTTCACTCTGCTCACATATGATTGTATAGCCACACATCCAGGCTGTCATATTGTTAAGTTTGCAGATGATACAGCTGTGGTGGGATGCATCACAGATAATGATGAATCCAGCTACAGACAGGAGGTGGAACATCTGGAGAGCTGGTGCAAAGAGAACAACCTTCACATGAATGTGAAGAAGACGAAGGAGATGATTGTGGACTTCAGAAGGAACAAACACACCCACACCCCACTGTATATAGGTGGATCTGCGGTGGAGGTGGTCTCCAGCTACAAATACCTGGGTGTACACTTGAATGATAACCTCAGCTGGAGCAATAACACCACCAGCCTGATCAAGAAAGGTCATCAGAGACTCTACTTCCTCAGACGGCTGAGACGAGCCGGTCTGAGAAGCCCAGTCCTCACCTCGTTCTACAGGTGTGCAGTGGAGAGCGTCCTGTGCTCCAGCATCAACGTGTGGCATGGAGGCTGCACAGTTGCAGAGAGAAAAGCTCTGCAGAGAGTGGTGAAGGCTGCACAGAAGTCTGTGGGAGTCAGTCTCCCCACCATCACAGACATTTACACCTCCAGATGCAGAAAAAGAGCCACCTGCATCATGAAAGACCTCACTCACCCAGCACACTCACTCTTTGCACCACTCCCCTCGGGACGGAGGTTGAGGAGCATCAAATGTAGAACCACTAGACTGAGAAACAGCTTCTACCCTGAGGCTGTCAGACTCATGAATAAATAAATAATAAGAATAAACACTGCAAAATGTCACATCATACTGATACTGTACTGATCTGTTTCTTGTTGCTGCGTTCATCTGTGACCATCTGCTCATGTTCGTGCTGCTGTTTATAATGATGTTTTTCTACTACATTAGGGCTTAGTGTATTACTAGCTGATGTGATGTCTCTCTTAGTTAATCCTAGATGTTATTATTGTATTTCTCTTGCATTTGTTGTTGGATGTAACTGGGACCCTGTGTACATAATCTCGTTTTCAACACATGTACTACATGCGGTGCAAATGACAATAAATTCTCTCTGACTCTCTGACTCTGACTCTGACTCTTCATGGTGGTGTAAACTTGGTCCAGTGTATTTCTGCCTCTTGTTGGTAAGTCTATGTTTCTGTATGTTTTTGGAAATACACTCTTTAAATCTGCTTTGTTGAAATCATCAGCCATGAGGAAAAAAGCATCAGGGTGGGCAGTTTGCTGCTCACTGATGTGCACATATAGTTCATTCAGTGCCTCACCTCTAACTTTGCTGTTGGAGCTTGGAGGAATATATACAGCAACGATCATAACAGCTGTAAATTCCCTCGGTAAATAGAACGGTCTGCATTTAATAGTCATAAACTCCACTAAAGGTGAGCAATGTTTGTAGACCACAGCAGCATCCAGACACCATGCGTTGTTGATTTAAACACAGAGCCCCCCTCTGCATGTCTTACCTCCCTTGTTGAGAGCACGGCCCGCTCTGTAGCATGTTAGCTGCTCGAGCTGTATAGCATGGTCCGGAACGTTGTTGTTAAGCCACGTTTCCGTGAATACAAACACACAACAGTCTCTCATAGTCTTTTGTGTCGTTCGTAGCAGGCGTATATAATCCAGTTTATTGTCCAAGGAGCGTACGTTAACCAAAACCATGGATGGAATAGCCGCCTTGTGTGGGCTAGCTGCTAGCCTAGCTCCGATACCTCCGCGCTTACCCCGCTTCTGCTTCCTGTTACGCCGCTTGTGACGCTTCCATTGTGGGCGCGATGAAGGGAGGCTTGGTGCCGGTTTCCAGAGCAGGCTGCAGGCAAGTAGCTTCTCCTCGAGCTCGTTGTTTATTCCCAAATGAGCGTTTTTTTCCAACATCAAGCAGGAACTCACGGCTATACTTGCGTTCTTGAACACGTAGACATGACGAAGACGTGCCGGCACATTGCGGCATGCAGGACAAAAAAGATGAAAACACAGTGTTGTCGGGAGAGAGAGAAGCCGCGGCGTTTCCACGCACCGCCATCTTGGACTTTTTTTTTCTTGTCATCTCTCTGCAACTCCTAAAGAAGGGGAAAATGATGATCAGAGAGGGTATCCACGGGAGTACTGATAATGAAGATTGATAATGTTGTTTTTTCTTACAGGTTTTGGAGAGTAGTGAAGTCCAATCCTCAAATCCAGTGAGAGTTAGCAGAGATGAGTCCAGGAGGGAAACCAAGAGGAACGAGGAAGGCAGACAACTGGTGGAACACGGCATGGGGAGTCCAGAGCAGGTCACAAGGAGGGTCAAACCAGAGCACGGGGAGAATCCAAAGCGAGTCATGAGATAAACCAGATTAGGACCAGAGGAATCCAATTCAGGTCACGAGGAGAACCAAGGCCAAGGAACCAGGGAAATTGGAAACAAAAACACAAGGTGAACAAATCCTTTGCAAGAGATAATGTTCAGACTAAAGGCACAAATACCTAGCCTGGTCCTCGCCTTCCTACGTAGCTCCGCTCAATTCTATTTCCCTTCACTGCTCCGTCTGGGACTTCTCCCATAGACAAGGATTTCTCCGGTAGATTTTTGACTGGACCAATCAGAGAACAGAAGGGGCAGAGTTTTTGGCCCCTAACCCATGCCCCCACCTGTCCCAGCGCGCAGCCAGTGAGCATTCGCATGTTCTCATTCAAAGCGATGCAGGACTGTTTTATATGTGACACAAATGTATTAAATTCCCCTTCTTAATCCCTTATCTGGAGTTTTCTTTTGTTTTTTTGCCAAAAGTCAAGTGATCGCTCCCTCCTCCCTCCTCCTCCTCCTCCTCTCCCTCCGCTATGAGGAAATGCCTCAGGTTGTCACGAGAGAATTAAACTAGGGTTTTACGTTGCTGCCCGAGTCCCTGCAGATTTTCTGGTCTTCTGGACCAGCGCTCCATGGTTTTATTTTATTATTTAGAATGTTTTATTAACATATAAACACAGAATATGCAGCGGCAGCAAGAGGCGTGTGGAGGAGGCGCAGCAGGAGGCGTAGCTGATGATGATCTCAAGTTCACCAGAGCACGGGAAGCAGACCATATATGGCTCTGAGGGGTAGAGAGCAGAATGCTTTCCTTGTACCAAATTTTTCTAAGATCCAATGGTTTTGTTCCTCAGCAGAGGCCACGTCTCCAGCAAGAATCGGTTCTCTAATGGAGAAACTCCAGACCCTAGTACGAAGCGAAGTGAAGGACAAGGGTCTGGTTTTAACCAGGCTAACAAATACCATAAGAGGTGATATGCTCCAGCGAAGAGTAGCACTGGACTGCAGCCTTAAGTAGTGTGTGAAGCTTGTCAGGATGATGACCGCCAGGTGCTGACAATCAGCGGCCATCTTGGAGAGCATTCCCTGATAGCAAACGGATTCCGGACCGGATCCGTTCCGGATCTACCGTAGGATCCGAAACGGATGCTTAAAACGGATCCGGATCGGAGTCCACTTGCACAGCGGATCGGATCCGATTCGGATCCGGATCACAGATCCAGATCGGATATGGTCCGGACCCTATCCGGATCCGCTCATTAAAGAGGGTTTTTGGGTACATCCGGCCCGGATCCGTTTTGGACCCGTTCATGGAATGTTTCATCCGGCCCGGATCCGTTTTGGACCCGTTCATGGAATGCTTCATCCGGCCCACATCCGTTTATGTTACTCATATCGGAGGTGGACTAATTTGGTCCAGAACCTTTATTTATCATGAATTGAGAGAAGTAGCTAAAAACTTGTATACCAGCTCCAAAAAGACTCCATACATCTAACCAGTTTAACATTGAACACATGAAAATAATTTATTGTGAAGCTGCAAAAGACCTAAAATTGGGTTCTGAGTAAATTTACAGTTGTGAGGCTGCACAATGGCGCAGTTAGTAGTGCTGTTGCAGGTGTTAAAATCCCAGCCAGATGTCTTTCTGCATGTGTTTGCATGTTCTCCGTGTACATGCATGGGTTCTCTAGGTACTTCATCTCGTCTGTTATCCACAAACTATGCTGTACTGTTCTCCCTACTCTATACCAGGACAAAACTAAGCCCCTTTTTTCATTTATCAAGACTTTAAAGTTTTCACTTTTTAACCCAGGAAAGTTAGTTAACAGAACTCAAAAATTTAAGTACAAGATGAGACATTTTTAAAGGTAACAAAAATCAATTTTTATTAATTTGTTGCCCTTGATCTAAGTACAGAATACATGTACGGTACTCAGAAATGTTGACTTTGTATTAATCAAAGCACATGAAACAAAACTTACAAAAAATCTCAAGCAGCTGATAATGTTTAAATACATCAAGTAGAACAAACTTGAAATGACTACACTGTTAAAATAAATAGGGTGGTTAAACTTAAAACCTTGAGTTCAAAAGCTGCCTTAAAAACAAGTTAACGCAACTTCAAATGTTTTTTTTCCAACTTAGGATGGCAAGCTAGAAAAGTAGCCCAATTTATGATGTCATTGTTTAAATATGATACCATAAGTTGAAATGACTAACTATAGAACATTATTCATTCTCCAAAAATTAAGTACTGGTACTCTTGTCAAGTAAAATTACAATCATATTCTATTTGAACTCAAATAACTAAGTTATACCCTTGTTTAATTAATGTTTACCGGTACTTGTTGTATGAACTTCATACTCTGAGTTTAAACAACTTGCAAAGTTACACTATCCATTCATAAAAACTTGTTTTCATTTGTTAAAGTAACAAACAATTACTGTATACCCGATATATACTTTCAACTCTCATGTTAAAGTTAAACTGACATACCAATTCCCTTTTTGAATTCATTTAACTCAAGATTTTAAGGCAGCAATTGAACTTAAAAAAGCAATTTAAGTAAACTAACATTTCCAAATATTGTTCCCTGTCTCCACTAAGAATGCCAAGTTCACCATTTTCCTAAAAATAATTACACAAAATATGCTTCCATTTCAAATATGAAATGTTAATTTTTATCTTTCTCTATCAAATTTTTATCTTTCTCTATCAAATACAGATGAGACCAGCCTTAAATCAAGTGTAAAAGAAAACATTTGTCCAAGACAAGCAGAAGTGTTGACATTGATTGGAGGACCGAAACTGACAAATAAAAACAGAAATACCATATGTATATACAGCATATATATATGTGCACTTAAAAGGCTCCAATTAATTAAGAACTTTGTTTGTTTTATAAATTTAATAGACCATCTATAATGTCCATATTTTTAACACAATTTACAGTTTACTGTACACTGTACTATAAAAAAGAGAAGAAAATGTCCTTACTTTTATGGAAGGGGTGTTGCAAGGGAGGGAGAAAGGCTTATTGGGAGGGAGTTGCAGAAGTTGCAGGTGAGTGAGGAAGGGCAGGTGAGTCCAAAATGGCAGCTGAGGTGGAGGGGCAAGTGATGCAGAAGGTGATGTTGATACTGGTGCAGGTGAGTGAGGAGGGGCAAGTGAGTCCAAAATGGCAGCTGAGGTGAAGGGGCAAGTGATGCAGAAGGTGATGTTGATGCTGGTTCAGGTGAGTGAGGAGGGGCAGGTGAGTCCAAAATGGCAGCCGAGGTGGAAGGGCAAGTGATGCAGAAGGTGATGTTGATACTGGTGCAAGTGAGTGAGGAGGGGCAGGTGAGTCCAGAAAGGCATCTGAGGTGTAGGGTACTGGTGATGCAGAAGGTGCTGGTGAGTGAAGAGAGACAAGCAAGTCAGGAGAGGCAGCCGAGTTATATAAAAAAGAAACAAAAAAAGAAAAGAAAATGTCATTACCTTTATGGAGGAGCAGATGATGCAGAAGGTGCTGGTGAGTGAAGAGGGACAGGTGAGTCAGGAGAGGCAGCTGAGTTATATAAAAATGAAATAAAATAAAAAGAAAAGAAAATGTCTTTACCTTTATGGAGGAGCAGGTGATGCAGAAGGTGCTGGTGAGTGAAGAACGACAGGTGAGTCAGGAGAGGCAGCTGAGTTATATAAAAAAGAAATTAAAAAAAGAAAATGTCTTTACCTTTATAGAGCAGGTGATGCAGAAGTACTGGTGATTCTGGTACTGTGGGTGAAGAGGGACATGCGAGTCAGGAGAGGCAGCCGATTTATATAAAAAAAGAAACAAAAAAGAAAATAAAATGTCGTTACCTTTATGGAGGGGCAGATGATACAGAAGGTACTGGTGAGTGAAGAGGGACAGGTGAGTCAGGAGAGGCAGCCGAGTTATATAAAAATGAAATAAAATAAAAAGAAAATGTCTTTACCTTTATGGAGGAGCAGGTGATGCAGAAGGTGCTGGTGAGTGAAGAGGGACAGGTGAGTCAGGAGAGGCAGCTGAGTTATATAAAAAAGAAATAAAAAAAGAAAATGTCTTTACCTTTATAGAGCAAGTGATGCAGAAGTGCTGGTGATTCTGGTACTGTGGGTGAAGAGGGACATGTGAGTCAGGAGAGGCAGCCGAGTTATATAAAAAAAGAAACAAAAAAAGAAAAGAAAATGTCGTTACCTTTATGGAAGGGCAGATGATGCAGAAGGTGCTGGTAAGTGAAGAGGGACAGGTGAGTCAGGAGAGGCAGCTGAGTTATATAAAAAAGAAATTAAAAAAAGAAAATGTCTTTACCTTTATAGAGCAGGTGATGCAGAAGGTGCTGGTGATTCTGGTACTGTGGGTGAAGAGGGACATGTGAGTCAGGAGAGGCAGCTGAGTTATATAAAAAAGAAACAAAAAAAAAAGAAAATGTCGTTACCTTTATGGAGGGGCAGATGATACAGAAGGTACTGGTGAGTGAAGAGGGACAGGTGAGTCAGGAGAGGCAGCCGAGTTATATAAAAATGAAATAAAGAAAATGTCTTTACCTTTATGGAGGAGCAGGTGATGCAGAAGGTGCTGGTGAGTGAAAAGGGACAGGTGAGTCAGGAGAGGCAGCAGTTATATAAAAAAAAAATGAAAAAAAGAAAATGTCTTTACCTTTAAAGAGCAGGTGATGCAGAAGTGCTGGTGATTCTGGTACTGTGGGTGAAGAGGGACATGTGAGTCAGGAGAGGCAGCTGAGTTATATAAAAAAGAAATAAAAAAAAAGAAAAGAAAATGTCGTTACCTTTATGGAGGAGCAGGTGATGCAGAAGGTGCTGCTACAGGTGAGTGAGGAGGGGCAGGCGAGTCCAGAAAGGCAGCCGAGGTGGGGCTCCCAGATCTGCTATACTCTTGGGCACGCGCCCAGCCTGAGCAAAGACGAACGCTTGATAAATTACTGTCAAATTCAGAATACAGTTTAATGTGTAATATAATCTTAATTTAATCTTTAATCTAAATAAATGGCATTCTTTACAATAAATAAACTATACTAACAATAATAAAAATCGTAATAAATACAATAACAGTCAGAACCAGACCAATAAGCAGCAATAGACAGTTTACAATCTAACTAATCAAAAAAGGCATTCAATACAGGATCAACTGGACTTTATTTTCTTTATTTCTGCAACAAATAAAGTCCAGTTGATCCTGTATCGAACGCCTTTTTTTGATTTTATCATGTCCTGGACGACTGAGAATCTTCACCAGCAAATCTAACTACGTAATATTAAGTTTTTGTCCAAAAAGACCAACTTGTCCACATTTTCTGCTAAAAGCACAGATCTAGTTGCAGTGAATATCTCCAGTGGTGGAGAAAATCATCTCAATAACAACAGTAGCAGCAGTGTGGCTGTATTTTTCTTCATTACTCACAACAAGCTCTTCTTGGACCTGCTCCCACCTGTCCCTGGAAAAGTTCAGAGTTCAGTCATCACAGACTTCTTTGCTGCAGGTGATCTGGCAAATTTCCTTGAAGCGGAAGAAGTCAACTGCTATCTCTGTCCCAGACTGGAATTAAAACACAAAGAGGTAAAAAAAAAAAAGTTAATAAGATTCTAATTTTAAGTTAAAAAGATTAGAACTTCTTTCGGCTTTTCCCTTTTCAGGGGTCGCCACAGCGAATAATCTTCTTCCACTTCACTCTGTCCTCTGCATCCCCTTAAGCTTTTTCTTGGCTTATTTAAAATAAAGAAAATGCAATATTGGAAAGGATTAAAAAAAACAAGCTAAAACATTTAGTGAGAGCAGTATAAAAATAACTTTACATTTACATCAACTGTACAGCTGCAATAATTTAGTGAATGATTAGTTGCCAATTGTTAAGCACCTATTTTAATTGTTTTGAGACATTATTTTAGATGAAAGCATCATATGTTCAGATTCTAGTCTCCAACAGTTTCTGGTTTTATTTCTGAAAAAGTAAATACTGAGCCACTAATCAATTAATGCAGAAAATAAACCAATATTAAAATCAAATTAAAAATAGTTGCTGCATTAAAGGTCAAATCAATGAGTACCGTGCTTTCTGTTTTTTGATTAATACTAGAGTACAGCAAGAGATCAACAACTTCAATCAAAAGACAATGTTTTAACTGTTTCATAACATTTGACATTGAAAAGTAAAACGTGTTACATTAACCATAAAACCAGTTCTAAATGGGCACAACTTACAATAGTTTCTCTTTAACATTAAGCAAGGACACTGGTCCATTTGTGTATTTGGTCATATGGGCTAAACACCTACAGAGCAGCTTTTAAAGAATCATTTTGAAACAAAAAAACAAACAAGCTTTGAACTCCAGGGGAGATGCATTAAATACAACTCTTCATCAAGTCATTCTTGAGAGTTTGTAACCAGGCCGACAGTTTACCATCTTCTAGACCAGGTAAAATCTTCTGAACACATTCAAAAGTGTTTGTAAGTGCTTTGAGATACCTGAGGTGAGCCCAAACAGCAGGAAGGCATCCACACATCTGGGACAGCTGACAATGATGTCACTTTCAATGAACATTCCAACTTTCACAGGCTGGTAACAAAGTTCATGCTCGCAGTGAACTGGATTTGTGTCATGGTCACTGGTGATGGTAACAAGGGCCACTGCAACATCTCCATCAGCTCTGGCTCATCCTAAAAAGAATGAAAGAGATTATCAGAATCAAATGCTTTATAACAGTTTGACTTTATTATTTAATGTCCTTTTCTAATAGTTTTATTTCAGTAAATCCATTCAAACAGTGAAACTTGTATATTATATTAATTCATTACACACAGACTGATATAGTTCAAGTGTTTATTTCTTTTAATGTTGATGGTTATAACTAATGAAAACCCTAAATTCAGTATCTCAGAAAATTGGGATATTACTTAAGACCACTGGGGAAAAAATAGGATTTTTAGAAATGTTGGCCAACTAAAAAGTATGAACATGAAAAGTATGAACATGAAAACTATGAGCATGAAAAGTATGGCCATTAGGCATGTAACGGTAGTAATGGATTTACCGAACCGTTTCGGTACAGCACGTTCGGTTCGGTCCACCTGCGTACCGTTTCGGTTATTTTTTTCACTCATTGAACGTTAATATATGCGCCGCGGAACAAAATTTCCTGGGCGCGTTTCAGCACGGAGCTATTATCGCGACGCACGCGCAGCATTATTAGCCATTAGCTGCTCGCTCTGGTCTCCTGTTTGTGAACGTTATGGCTTTCTTGTTAAAAGACGAGCGCACACGCAGCTTGTGTGGACATTCATGAAGACTCTGCAGCAGCTGCGTGAGTGACGCAGCTCTCTGCGCGCGCTGGAAACTACGTCATCGGAATGTGAACAGAAACATCAGCTGTTGCAGAAACACCGCTAAAAGCAGCTGCATTTAAACAACTTTTATCAGGTAATCAGAGCGGTCCTAGCCTGGCCCTCGCCATTCCTGCACAGCTCCGCTCAATTCTCATTTCCCTTCACTGCACAGTCTGGGACTTCACCCACCCACAAGGATTTCTCCGGTAGATTTTTGTTCGGACCAATCAGAGAACAGAAGGGGTGGAGTTTTGGACCCTAACCCACGCCCCCACCAGTCCCAGCGCGCAGAGCCCTATAAAAGGGCTCTGCCAGCGCTCAGTCAGCGAGCAGCGGCATGTTCTCATTCAAAGCGATGCAAAGCGATGCAGGATTGTTTTATATGTGACACAAATTTATTAATTTCCCCTTCTTAATCCCTTATCTGGAGTTTTCTTTTGTTTTTTTTTTCCCCAAAAGTTAAGTAATCGCTCCCTCGTCCTCCTTCTCCTCCACCCTCCTGCTGAGTAAAATGAACACGGAAATGCCTCAGGTTGTCACGAGAATTAAACTCGGGTTTTATTGCTGACCGAGTCCCATCAGATTTTCTGGTGTTTTGGTGAGCTGGACCAGCGATCCATGGTTTGATTTTATTGTATTAAAACGTTTTATAACATATAAACACTGAGTTTGCGCAGCGAGAGAAACGCTGCAAGAGGCGGCTGTCAGTCAAGTTCACCAGAGCACGGGGGGTGGCTCTGAGGGGAGGGAGCAGAATGCTTTCCCTGTTCAAATTATCCAATGGTTTTGTTCCTCAGCAGAGGCCACGCCTCCAGCAAGAAACGTTTTTCAATGGGAAAAGTCCAGACCCTAGTACGAAGCGAAGTGAAGGACAAGGGTCTGGTTTAAACCAGGCTAGAGCGGTCCAGAGCAATAACACAAACTGTATGAGTTTTTAAAGATCTGAATCTAGTCTGAATGTTTTTTATGCGCAGTTGATCCTTGCTATGAGACATCCATCACGTCAACACTTCAGTCAAAAAGTTCAGCTCTTTATGAAAAAACTCAAACTGATTGTGAACAAGTCCTGGAGCTGATTTAAGCCCTGCCCTGAGATTCAACCGTTCAAGAGGTAATAATAAATTCAATTTATACCGCACTTTTCATTAATAAAAATCTCAAAGTGCTACAACAATAAAACAAGTGATAAAATCAATAATGATATCAACTAAGATTAAAGACAGAATCATGTGGAGGCAGAATAGGCCTGCTTAAAAATAAATAAATAAATAATTAAAACAAGTGATAAAATCAAGTAAAATCAATAATACTATCAACCAAGATCAAAGATAAAATCATGTGGAGGCAGAATAGGCTTGCTTAAAAAGAAAAGTCTTTAAACCGCTTTTAAAGTCAACCAGTGACTGTGGAGCTCTCAGGTAGTCAGGGAGGGAGTTCCATAGGCGGGGGGCAGCCACACAGAATGCCCGGTCTCCCATGGTCCTTAATTTGGTTCGTGGAATGTGAAGTAGATTACTGTTCTGTGATCGTAGAGACCGGGTGGATGAATATGGTGCAAGAATGTCCTTTAGATAATCTGGTGAAGTTCCGTGTAAGCATTGATGTGTAATGAGAGCAGTTTTGTACTGAATTCTGTAGGTGACAGGAAGCCAATGGAGGTTATGGAGAATGGGTGTAATATGTTCTAATTTACAAACTCTCAATAAAATCCTTGCTGCACTGTTTTGAATATATTGAAGCTTCTGAAGATTTTTGCCAGGGATTCCAATAAGGTATTGTTCTTTTATTATAATTATTATTTATAATTTATTATTATTTAAAATCATAATCTTATTAACTTATTTTTTTTTTACCTCTGTTTTATTTCCAGTATTTCCAGTTACAGAGGTAGCATATCTCTTCCACTTCAGGGAAATACACCAGAGATCACCTGCTGCAGCTAAGAAGTGTGTGATGACTGAACTGAACTCTGGTTGTGAGTAATGAGGACAAATACAGCCACACTGCTGCTACTGGACAAAAACTTGATTAGTTAGATTGTAAACAGTCTGTTGCTGCTTATTGTTCTGGTTCTGACTGTTATTGTATTTATTAAGATTTTTATTATTGTTAATATAGTTTATTTATTGTAGAGTGCTGTTTATTTAAAATATCATACATCCAAATGGATCACTTTTATTTATTACTAGAATACAATACAAACATTTTTGGCACATTTTCAAAATAAACATTTTGTAAGTCTTTATTTTGTCTTTATTTTTTTTTTGTACCGAAAATAAACCGAAAATAAACCGAACCGAGCCCTCCTTGTAGTTGAACCGAACCGAAATGTGATTTTAGCGTATCGTTACACCCCTAATGACCATGTACAGCATCAATACTTACCGTAGTTGTTGCTCTTTTT
>JBBPBX010073664.1:0-10445 GCA_038048925.1 Garcialebias charrua
GCGCTATTTCAAATTGCGCAGCTAGAAACCTTGATGGAAACACGGCTATTGTTTAGAATATTGCGAGTGTTGGAAGTATAATAAACTACTACTTATTAGTTGTACTACTATTCCTACTTGACAGTTTTTCACTTATCTTGGGTCTTCAGGGTATGGATCCCCCGTGATAAACGAGCAACTACTGTATATCCGAAATAGCAAATGCACAAATTGTGCTAATATACATCTTTTTGTCGAGGGGATGGTGTAGCATGTATTTGTTTTGTATTAGAAGCGCTCATAAATTGAAAAAGAGAGAGCAGCACAGACAGACTTTGCTGTCCACCAATGTCACTTCTGCGTGTGGAGAATGGTAAATGGACTGTACTTATACAGCTCCTTTCTATCTTATCAAGACACTCCAAGATCTTTACAACACAATCTGTGTCTTCATTTACCCATTCATACCGCACTTGTGGGGAGTTCTTAGCCAACGCCATTTCCTCACTTGGTTGAACTTATTTTACGTTTGTCTTTCATTGGATTAAAAAAAAGGAGTTTGTGTTAACCACAGGCATAACACAAACTCATTTTTTTAAAATCCAATACAATAAGTCAACCAAGTGAGGATCGAACCCGAGTCAAGATAAAGTTTGGAATGGCAACCCGACGCGCTTCCAGTAAACCACCGAGGCGTGTTGCTATTTCCAGGTCCACTTTTCCTTTAAACAAACCGCCCCTCATAAAATCCTGGCTAGCGCTTCCAGTAAACCACCGAGGCGTGTTGCTATTTCCAGGTCCACTTTTCCTTTAAACAAACCGCCCCTCATAAAATCCTGGCTACGCCCATGCTCTGATGCACACTTAAAAACGTTCTCATTGCGTGTGCTACTGTCCAGCTCCCTCTATACACGCTCGTCTGCTATGTAGTTTAGAAAGAAGCTGACTTCATCGTTAGACCACGCAACGGGGGCTTGGGAGGTAGACATGTTTCCCTAGTGTAAAATGGAGGTTGTTGTTAGAACGATACAGTCGCAGTTGTGGTCTGATCTAGACACGTTGTTAGTTTTTGTTTAATGTGCTCTTCTTTGGCCTTCAGTGCCTCAATGGTAAAATTGGTCTGTCTCACCCGTTCATTCAGCAGCTGCGTCTGTGCCTTCTGAAGGATCTTGCTTGCCCAGTGCCCACTGACCGAAGATTTCTGTTCCAGGCTCTTGGGAATGATGTCACTTAGTCTGCATCTAAGGTTGAATCGCAAGTGGTTCCTGTACAGTAGTTCCTTTGAGCAGCTGGTTTTGGCTGTCAGTAACAAACTGGTTGATCCACTGTGAGAGGGTGTTCTTTATAAGACTGAGCTGAATACAGCATCTCTGAGGAAGTCTTTCGGAAGAAAGACGAAACGTTTCTACAATTTTTTTAGCTTTGTTTTGTTTTATTTGAATGTCCAGGACCAGACCTAGCCTTTTTAGATTCTTCTACCTGGATAATTGAGCATGCATCAGGGTAGTTCTGTTCTGTATTTATTAAAAACAGTGTTGTGTCAACCTTGTCTCAGAAGGTTTTCTGTATGACTCTGAAAGTACCGTAGAACTCTGCGTTTGGTCTTTTGTTGGTGCGACTGCTGTTTTCCACTGAGAAGTGAGAATGAGGGAGAAAGACAGATCTCTCTGTGCAAGGGATTTTACATGCCCATTAGGTGATTGTTTTTGTAGTTGCATGTGTGTGTGTCATATGTCCGTACAACCTTCATCCCCTTTCACTCTCTCCATCTCCTCTTTATGCTGTTCCACCATTTGACAGATGCTCCCTGTCACAACATCCCCAAATGTCCTTCTGTGTTTTCCCGAAGGGAACCGTGTGGATGTGGTCAGTTTTTGATCCTGATGAAGTTAAAGAAGCATCTGTTTAGTGGTGTACACCTCAGCACACCTCAAAAAGAGTATGTGGTTTGCCTGACCCATGAGTATGTTAAATATCCCTCTTTTGAAAGGAAAAGGTATAAGGATTCTTGAATACTTAGTCATTTCACAATAAACAAAAAACACCAAAAAGTTGGTTTAATGCTGGTCATTTATTCTTTCCCATTTGAAGGTTACAATATTTTATTGCATATCATGGTTTCAATCCAGACGACAGTACTACATGAGCTGCTTCTTTACGCAATCTGGATTTATCCAGATTAATCACACTCCTCTCTCAGTGGAGAGTCATTAGGGTCTTTGTTAGCCTGGCTCACAAGATAAATATTTTCACTTATACTGCATGTGAATTTCCCTCCACTTTAATGCTTGAAACTATACAAGCACCCCTGATAAGAAGCCGAATACGATAAAATGTTACTGATTCCATAGGAAATTGTTGAACGTCTTTTACTTCTTTAAAATGAAGCAGAACCGGACCAGTGACGTCTTCATCCTTATTGGTCAGTCTAATCGTTTTTTTTGGCCGGGGTTGGCCTCGTGTTGTGGGCTGCAGAGGAGCAGGATGGCATGCTGAGGTACGGAGTGAAGCGCAGAGGAGTAGCGCTGTTTGGTGCTCGTAAGGAGTCCAACCGGAGTTTTCATCGGATTTCATTGGCCCTGGATAATAATAATTTTATTACGGATCACACCTTTGCTCCCTACTGACCTGAAACAGGCTAGGGCCATGCCTTTAATTTCAGGAGGATTTTCTGGTAGCTCGCTCTGCTATTTGCTACAAATTATCTGTTTACCTGTTGATTCTGGACCCAGCTTCTCTTTCTCATGGCCAATCCATTCATCTTCACTGGGGGGCTGGAGCCCCCCCTCAGCCCAACTCAAACTGCAGTTGGGCCACCTCGTCGGATTTGTTTGCCCATCTAATTTGTGACGTTTTATGGTCTGAAACTTTTCTGTACCATTCATATTATTGTCATTATTTTCAGATCTCAGACTATCTGGAATCACTGAATCTTGTTAACACATCTGGGTCTGCCTATCACTGCAACTTTCACTGTTTTGGGGTTCTGAATGATCACGTCTTCATTAATGATTCTCATGGTTCAATTATAGGGGCTAATTGTCACACTATTAAAGGTTCAGTCTGCAGTTTTTGGTAGAACGCAGCACTTAGGAAAATTTTCATCTGGGAAAGCATTCTGGTCCCTCCCCATTCAGAGCCATATATGGCTCAGCTCACTCTTGCTATCGGTGAAATTCAGCTCTGCTTCCGAATGCTCCACCTCCACTACATGTCCTGTCAGCAGCTGCGAAGTTCTGTGATTATATGTTAATAAAACGTTCTAAAAAATAAAATAAAAACAGGGAGCGCTGGTCTAGCACACCAGAACACCATGAAATCTGCAGAGCCACGCGTAGTCATGTTGAACCAGAGTTTAATTTGCTTGTGACAAATTCATTCATTTCCTCAATTCATTCATGGACTCAGCTATGGAGGATAAAGCGATCACTTGACTTTTGGCAAAAAAAACAAAAGAAAAGTCCAGATCAGGGATGAAGAAGGGGAATTTAATACATTTGTGTCACATACAAAACAGTTTTGCATCGCTTTGCAATTATTTCAACGAGAACCTGCGCGGCCGCTGCGGGCTGGGACGGGGGGGGCGTGGGTTAGGAGCGTGAGAAGTGAGAAGCTCTGTTTTTATTGGCTGGTTAACGGCGGGTCACTGTGGCTTTTTTGAAATTCTTATTTACCACCTGGAGAAGCAAGGGGACTATAGTTTTTTTCAGAGATTACTTTGTCTAACATCAGCCTGTCAGGAGATAGTGACAAAGTGAAGAAATATGTTAAAAATATATTTTTAGACAACTTACAGACTGCACTACAGAACTGCAGACTTCAGCTTTAACTCCTGTAATTACACATCAGTGACAAAATACTCAAGAAAATGTCTGATAATAATGTTGTTACTGCTCTCAGGGATTCAGCCCAACCCTGGACCCCCCACTACCTACAGTACACCAAATGACTTTAAAACAATCGCAAACCAGTTTGAGGCCTTAGCTATAAACATCACTTTGAATGGATGCCAGATTTTTTCTGTAGTGGGTTGTTATCGTCCCCCGGGTCCCCCCTCAGCCACCCGCTTCGGATGTTATCAACCATACGTATCGGTCAAAATGTCCGTTATTATCCCCATTCGTAGCGGTCAGGATGCCCCTCTTCTACCTCCTACGAGGTTTAAAGGTACGTTATCACCGTTACAATGGTTGACAACAGGCTCTGCTTTAGCTACGTGGTTAGGTTTCGATTTAAGTTTCTTGGGTTAGGTTTAGGGTCTTGGTTAGGTTTAGGCACAAGGGTGAGCTGGGGTTAGGTTTAGGGTTGGACATCTGGGTCAGTGTTAAGGTTAGGTTTAGGGAAATGGTTACATAAGCTGAAAAACACAAAAACACAACACTTCTGGGTTCGCGGAAACACGCCTCCTGATAACAGCGATTATAACGCTGATAATGTTTTTTGAAACATGTTAGGAGGTTCGTTGGACAGTTTCTCCGATAGACTATGGGGATGATAACAGTTGATAGCGCCCATTGTATGGACTGACAAACATCCGAATCCGCTACCTCAGCAACACCTGAGGCTCTGTCCTCCCTGACAGAATTCCTAGAAAATTTAAAATTCCATGAGATTTTTTTTGGCAGGAGATTTCAACATTGACTGAGATAAGTCAGCCCCCCCTCTGGGATAAATTCAAGGAATGTTGCCTGTCACTCAATCTAACCCAACTTATTGACTCTCCCACTAGACCAAAAAAAAAACTGTCCTAAAAATCCAAAAAAGCTAAGTCTGGTCCTCTGGACATTCAATGCTGTTATTGCTAGTATCACTCAGCCCTCTGTGAATAGCAAACAACCATCGGAGTGTTAACGATCCATCGTCAGGCTGATGGTCCTCCTTGATCATGTGAGCAGCTGGTTTCGGCTGTCATCAGCCAACTGGTTGATTCACTGTGGGAGGGTGCTATTTATAAGACTGAGCTGAACACAGCTTTTCAGACTGAGGAAGTCTTTCAGACGAAAGACGAATCGTTTCTACAGTTTTTTTGCTTTGTTTTGTTTTGATTTTTGAATGTCTAGAGGACCAGACTTAGCTTTTTTGGATTTTTCTACCTGGATTATTGAGCATGCATCAGGGTGTGCTAAAAATATTCCATCTTAGACCTGTTTCTAACAAATACGCCTCACAAATTCTCTGGTACAGGTGTATTTGCTGACATTTTGAGTGATCATTGTGTAATAGCGGCTCTCAAAGATATTAAACTTCCACCTTCTAAGCCCAGATCAATTCAAAAAAGGGATTTGAAATGTTTTTGAGAACAGTCATTCCTGTGGGATCTATCCCACTTTGACTAGCAATGTATGACGTGAACATCGCCTTGAACTATTTTCATAATAGTTTCATTTATTTTGTGAACAAACACATTCCTTTCTGACAGTTCAGGATAAAGGGATGTGACAGCCCCTGGTTTACTCCTGAACTACCTGACCTCCTGAAGACTATCTTTGGGCCGCAGCGAGAAAATCTGGCTCAGACACTGATTGGTTGAATTTTCGGCAGCTGAGGAATAAATGCACAACTGCCATCAAAGCTGCAAAACGTAACAATTTCTTATCGCAGACCTCCAAAAATCTAAACAACCCTAAACAATTCTGGAAAACCATCAAATCTCTCTCAGGTAACCCCAATCCTCTGACCTCCCATCACAACTTCTCGTTAACTCTGTTCCTGTGTCAAATAAGCACGAGATCCTGAACTGTTTCAACAAAAATTTTGTTGCTTCTAGTTCATTATTTGACACAGTTACTAATGGAAAATCAGCCACTTCACCTAATAACCAAACTTCTACAAATCAAATCCCTCCTACAAGTCAAACCTCAGTTAATCACACCATCTCTTTTTCTCCGTTCTCAGTCCGTGAGGTAAATAAACTGTTAAAAGGTCTTGATTAGTGCTGGACGATAATTCAATAATGATAAATATCGCGATATACTTTTATTCAATAACGATGATATGAAGTTTAAGCATATTTTCGATATTTCGATAGGATTTTACAACGTTTCACTGACGTTTTTCTGTTTCTGTTCGGGTTGGAGCGGCTGCTTCAACAACCCGCCCGGACAGAAAAAGCTGTGACACAAAACGTGCGTGGTGACGTCGTTGTTACGCAGCGCTCAGTCCAGCAGCAGGCGTTAGCGGTAGCAGGCTAAAAGCTAAGCTAGTCTCCAAAGCGCGTTAAGTTTTCGCTTCAAAACGAGTCAAACGAGTGCTCATGACCGTCAGAATGTGACTGAACAAAGTTTCACAAGCGAAGAGAAAGCAGACGACATCACTGATGAGAGGAAAGACTAATTCGTAGGTGTGGACGTAGTTCGGTTTTGTTAAACTGCAGGTCTCATCTGCAGCGAGTCTTACTCGGTTTCTTTATTTTGCAAAACGTGACAAAGTCGTTCTAACTAGCGGTGGGAACATCTATTCTAACTTGTTTAATCTGAAGAGTTTCCACTCGATAGAATATGATGAGAGTCAGAAGATGAAGAACAATAAAGTTTGAGCCAACGTTTCCCTGAAACTACGACGTAAACAAACAGCCCCAGCAGCGCTGCATGTTTTTTAAATTCAAAATAAAACAAATTCATCAGAAGAAAAAAAAACACTGAATGAAAATGTGCAGAAAGACGAAAATAGTGTTTTAATATCTGCCCCTTGTTTAAAAAATACAAAATAACTACAAACAAACAACAACCTTCACTTCACCTGCACCACACCTTCCCAACAACTTTGATTTAATCATATTTTAAAACATATAAATAGTTTTAGAAATCTAAAAAAGCTAAGTCTGGTCCTCTGGACATTCCAAAAAAACAAAAAAACAAAACAAAGCAAAAAATTGTAGAAACGTTTCGTCTTTCGTCCGAAAGACTTCCTCAGTCTGAGGTGCTGGGTTCAGCTCAGTCTTATAAATAGCACCCTCCCACAGTGTTACACAACCAGTTGGCTGATGACAGCCTGAAACCAGCTGCTCACAAGTTTTAGAAATGTTTATGGTGATATCAAGTCAACACAATCCTGTTTCCTGATTTACAACTCAGCTCCTTCAAACTAGTCCTAAATGGAGGTTTTACAAACATTTACATTCCCTTCAGGGTTTAATAACTTTAAACAAATTTTAATTGAATATTTGGGGGGTAATTTTTTTTCAGTTTTATACATGACTTGTAAAATACTATGTTCAACCAAATCATAAAATTTTAATAATTTAAACTGATGAAATATTTGTTGGGTGACCATAGCACTTCCTACTAATAATTCTTATAGCTCTTTAAAAACAAAACAAAAAAACAGGGTTTGTAATAGTTTTACATGCTTTTCCCCAAACTTCAATACAACAGATTAAATATGGAACAATCATTACATTATTCAATATATTCAAAACTTTGTCATTCAAAAACTATTTTACTTTATACAGTAATGCAATTGATTTTGTTATTTTTATTCTTAAGTAATTTCCATGAGATTTCTATGTCAGCTTCTTATAAATAACAACACCCAAAAGTTTTATTTAATTAACTATGAATTTCAATGCTGTAAATTTTAAAGATGTTTAAAGTTAAAACTATTAATATTGACACAGTTGAGAATTTTATGGCAAGAAAGTTCATGCTCAATAATCCACGTACCAAATCCAATAATTTTCAGTCGGGTCATCTGGACAGTTTCTTTTTATAGAAATTGGATGGAGGGTGAAACGTTTCTATAAAAAAGAAACTGTCCAGATGACCCGACTGAGAATTATTGGGTTGAGAAGTTTATGTTTATTTGATGGTGATTTCCATCTTTTTGGAGGCTAAATACAAATACAAGGAGAACATTAATTTATTTGTATAGTTTATAGTTTTTTTTAGGCTTTTATATTGTTTATATCGATATCGAATTATATCGTTATTGACCGAAATTAAGAACTATATCGTGATAAAAATTTTGGCCATATCGTCCAGCCCTAGTCTTGATCCTAAAAAATTTGCAGGTCCAGATGAACTTCCACCTTATTTCTTAAGGTTGGTTGCTCATATCATCACAGTCCCTGTGACCCACATCTTTAATCTGTCCATAAGCCAAAACTCCATTCCGGATGCTTGGAAAACAGCCGTTTTTCTTCCTTTGCTGAAGGGAGGTGACCCCACCTCCCTCAACAACTATCGACCAATCTCTAAACTCTGCATTTTAGCCAAGGTTTTAGAAAAAACTGATAAATTCTTAAATCAAAAATTATCTGGACTCATTTAAGATTCATCAGGGAGGAGACTGAGGAGTCTCCAGGCTCGTACCAGCAGACTGAGAGACAGCTCTGTTCATCAGGCAGTCAGAATGCTAAACACTCTGCCTGCTCTGCCTCCCCTCCCATTTGAACTGCCTTAACACAAAAAACTTTCTCACACATTACCACTCAACACAAAGTTTTTAACACTGGACCCTGTGTCATCAAACGGGTTATTCACTAAACTCTCGGTCATGTGCTCATTCAGTTTGCACTACTTCTCATATTTGCACTAATGTTTGTATTACATTACTGCCTATAGTCATACTACTGTTTACATTCACTGTTTACATTTATTAATACGGTTTACATTTATTACTACTGTTTTACATTTATTACTACTGTTTACATTTACACTACTTTTATATCTACACTACTGCTGATACATATACAGTATTCTCTGACTAGCCTTATCTAAGGATGCCAAATGTGCCTTATGTGCCTTACTGCATATGCCACTTTGCCTCTATACCAACATCAACTACCTCATACATATACTGTGTACATTAACTCATATGCTGCTGTGCCACTCTTTGCAAATGTCAATGCTAGAACCTTCAGTTTATTTTATAGATATACTTTTTATACTTTTTATACTACTATGAAAAAACTCAGGACAGTATTACACTTTTATTATTTCATTTTATGCTTATGTTCATTGGGTGTTTGGTGTTTTAGGGGTGTTTGGTGTTTCAGTGTTGGTGTAAATTTTCATACTTTTATACTACTATGAAAAAACTCAGGACAGTGTTACACTTTTACTATTTTATGCTTATGTTTATTAAATGTTTTAGTGTTTAGTGTTTAGATGGTTACTGTTGCACCGAGGGACTGAGAGAAACGCAATTTCAATCCTGTGTATGTCCTGTACATATTGCAGTTCTGACAATAAAGTTGACTTTGACTTTGACTTTAACATCTTACCTCTCCATCAATCTGGTTTCAGGAAACAACACAGCACAACGACTGCTTCACTGAAGGTTCTTAATTATGTTGTTGAAGCATTGGATGCTAAGGATTATTGTGCTACACTTTTCTTAGACCTGTCTAAAGCTTTTGACACTGTGGATCATAACATCTTGTGTCATAAGCTCTCAGAAATTGGTTTCTCAGATCACACCATTGGTTGGTTTTCTAACTATCTTTCCGATCTGAGGCAATGTGTTCAACATAATGGTACTTCTTCCAGTTATTTAACAGTCAACAATGGTGTACCCCAAGGCTCAGTCTTAGGACCAACCCTCTTTACAATCTACATAGGTAATGTAGGTCAGAGCATCCCTGATAAATCTTTACATTTCTATGCTGATAACACAGTTGTTTATTGTTGAGCTAAAACAGTTGCTAAGGCTTTCCAGCTGTTGCTTTCTGCTTTCGACATCATCCAGTCAGATTTGTTCAGTCTCAAACTTGTCCTAAATGCTGATAAAACCAAAGAGATGCTTTTTTTCAAATAGGAAGTCGGTCCCAGCAGTTCTTCCTCTGATTTTATCCTCAAATCAAGTCAAAGTCAAAAGTCAAAGTCAACTTTATTGTCAGATCTGCAATATGTACTGTACAGGACATACACAGGACCGAAATTGCGTTTCTCTCAGTCCCTCGGTGCAACAGTAAACATCTAAACATTGAAACACTGAAACATATAATAATAGACATAAGCATAAAATAGTAAAACTAACACTGTCCTGAGTTTTTGCATAGTGGTATAAGAGTATGAAAATTTACACCAACTCTAAAACTAAAACATTAAACATTCAATGAACATAAAATGGTGTCCCTATTGAGTTTGTTGATTCCTATAAATATTTGGGTATCCTGGTTTATTCGCATCTCTCATTTAAGCTCCACGTGGAAAACCTAGTAAAGAAACTGAAAGTTAAACTGGGTTTCTTTTTCAGAAACAGATCATGTCTAACACTGAATGCTAGGAAACACCTTGTATCTGTGACTTTCCTTCCCTCCATTGATTACGGTGACATTATCTACATGAACGCTCCTACAAGCACCCTGCAGATGTTGGATGCTGTCTATCATGGTGCACTAAGATTCATAACTGGCTGTGATTATCGTACCCACCACTGCACCCTGTATTCACTGGTTAAAGCTGCAGTATGTAGCTTTTTTTATGAACATATTTCTTCACTCTGTCACTACCTCCTGACAGACT
>JBBPBX010073665.1:0-17768 GCA_038048925.1 Garcialebias charrua
GACAAAGGAAGATGCACAGTAATACTCAACACGTCGGACTACCAGGAGAAAATAACCGCTCTACTGAATGACAGTAACACCTATGAGCACCTGAAGAGGGACCCGACTAACACCTTTAAAAAGAAAGTCATTGATTGTCTACAAAAACTCGAAAAGGAGAAAACAATCAATCGATCATTGTATTATAGACTGTACCCGGGGGAGGCCACTCCTTGTCTGTATGGACTTCCAAAAATACACAAAGAAGGTACACCTCTCAGACCCATCGTGAGCAGCATGAACTCAGTGACATACAATGTTGCTAAACATCTGGCTGGTATTTTAGCTCCTCTGGTTGGAAACACACCTCATCATATTAAAAACTCCATTGATTTCACCAACAAAGTTCAACATTTGAAGCTGACCCCGGGAGAAACTCTTGTATCGTATGATGTGACTTCCCTGTTCACATGCATACCCATTTCTGAAGCAATAGAAACTGTCAAAAAAAGACTTCTACAGGACAAGGATTTGGACAAAAGGACCAACTTGACCCCAGACCACATCTGCACCCTGCTGGATCTCTGCCTCTCTACCACTTATTTCAAGTTCAATGACTGTTTTTACAGACAGAAGCACGGCTGTGCCATGGGATCTCCAGTGTCACCCATTGTTGCAAACCTCTACATGGAGGAAGTGGAACAGAGAGCCCTAAACTCCTATGAGGGGACAACTCCAAGCCTTTGGTTCAGATACGTGGATGATACCTGTGTCAAAATCCAAGCCAGGGAGGTGGAAGCGTTCACCAGACACATTAACTCTGTTGATAACAACATCAAGTTCACCAGAGAGGATGCTAACGACAATAAGCTGCCTTTTTTGGACTGTTTGGTGCATATGGAGGGAGATGACAGTCTCAACATTGAAGTTTACAGAAAACCAACCCACACAGACCAATATCTCCTGTTCGACTCTCACCATCCACTGGAGCACAAACTTTCTGTCATCAGAACTTTACAGCATCGGGCAGAACACATCCCCACAAGGACAGAAGGGAAGGAAAAGGAACAGAAACACATCAAAAAATCTCTGCAATCATGTGGATATCCCAACTGGGCGTTTGTCAAGTCAGCAAGGAAATCTGTTAAACACAATAATGAACAGAAAAAGTCTAACAGACGGAAAAACATTGTCATTCCTTATGTTGCTGGAGTCTCAGAGAATTTCAGAAGGATTTTTAACAAACACAACATCCCAGTACACTTCAAACCCAGCCGGACTCTCAGACAGAGGCTGGTGCATCCGAAGGACAGAACCCCCACACACAAACAGAGTGGGGTGGTTTATGCAGTCCAGTGCAGCGAAGTCTGCTCAGACCGTTACATCGGAGAAACGAAACAACCTATCCACAAAAGAATGTCTCAACATAGGAGAGCAACCTCCTCTGGACAAAACTCTGCAGTTCACCTCCACCTCACGGACAAGGGACACTCCTTTGAGGACCAGAATGTTCAAATTTTGGACCGAGAACACAGATGGTTTGAGAGGGGGGTAAAGGAAGCTGTGTATGTTAAGAGAGAAAAACCTTCCCTTAACAGAGGAGGAGGTCTGAGATTTCAACTGTCTAAGACCTATAACTCAGTTTTGGATTTGATTCCGAAACGTTTTACACCGGATGGGAGCAGGGATGCCTTGTCTGTAAATTAGACTAACAAAGTTCTCTGAGTAGCCTCTGTTGTTGTTTGGGAGGTGTTGTTTGTCAATTTACATACAGTTTTGTGTCTTCTAACAGAGACCTCAAGGGAACCTCCTACTGTTTAAGGTGTGATCTTTCAATTTACATGTATGTGTTACAAACCCCCCTTTGTTAAGCTGGGATGTGTCGTTTTGTCAATTTAAATAGAATGGGCATGTTAGTTAATTTGTGGTGTTATTTCAGTTTCCAATTTCATATGTTGGTGCGTGACTTGTAAGCCTGTATAAAACTTCTCGTTCTCACAGCTTCCATTCAGAATTGAAAAAGACTTCTGGACAGAAGTCGAAACGTTTTCTGCAACAAATAAAGTCCAGTTGATCCTGTATTGAACGCCTTTTTTTGATTTCATCATGTCCTGGACGACTGAGAATCTTCACCAGCGTACATATTATTGCTTCGTACGGCGGAAAGTACATGTTATTGCTTCGTACGGCGGGAAGTACGTTATTTGCTTAGTACGGCGGGAAGTACTGTCTTGATTGTTATTGCTTCGTACGGCGTGAAGTACGTTATTTGCTTAGTACTGCGGGAAGTACTGTCTTGATTGCTGGGCACGGCGGAATGTGCTATAAATAGTTTGCTGACGTCCGGCGTGAAGGGACTGATTGTTTGCTTAAAGTACGGCGTGAAGGTACTTAAAATTTGTTTGCTTGGCACGGCGGAAGGTGCTATAAATTTTGCTGACGTACAGCGAGAAGGTATGGAAATAGGACATTTTTCTTTCTCAGACGCGTTCTGTTAAAGTTGTGTTCATCAGGCTGCATCGGTGAGTGCCTGAGAGTTGTGTGTGCGTTCTTTAAGCTTGTCTGTCTCTCTCTCTTTTTCTCTCCCTCTATCTGTGTGAGTTTACCTTCCTTCCTTTCTCCTTCTCTGTGTGTGTAAGAGTATGAGTTCACATGTAAATTAGAGTTTTGAGCTGGCTACCGTTTTCACAAAGTCAACTTTAAAAAAGAAAAAGAAAAAGAAAAATTAATCAAATAAGTTAAAAAGATAAATACTGAAACTAATAATTACTAACTGCGCTGAAAGCAGGCCGGCTCCTCCGGGAACATCTTATCTGGTACTGAGATATCGCCTCCTGTGAAAAACAGAAACAAACAAAAATTTATGCTACTACTACATTTATGTACATTTACTATTTATGCAACTACTACTACTACCGTCAGTGAGGACTGAACTTGGAAAAAGGGCCTTCTCCTATTCTGCTCCTGCTTCATGGAATATCTTACAAAAAGATCTGAAGCTCTCGACCTTGACTTCTCTAAATGGTTTTCAGAATCTGTTGGAATCCTGGCAAAAACCAATGCAGATTTGTTCCTGTCTTTGATTTTATACGTCTACCTTATAATGTTTTGCTAGTTTTTTGATACTTTGTTAAAAAAAAGAAAAAAAAAAATCTTTTGTTTTTTTCTCTCTTTTTGTTTTCTATTGTTTATTGTTTGTTTGTTTATTGTTTAATGAAATTCTATCACTGCTGTTCATTGTTCTTTAGTTTTAGCAGGTCGCTTTCGTAAATGAGCCCATGAGGTTCAAAAGATTTACCTGACTAAATAAAGGTTGAATGAAAAAAAAAACTACATCTCAGTTTAAAACGAGACTAAATAATACATATAAAACGTTAATCATTGTATTTTTCTGCACTTACAGTTATAACAGTTATAACGAGATAAGATCGTCTCTAAAAACGTATCCGGAAACACGGGTCAGCTACCTGAATTATTATTTTGAAATAAAATAAAATATTTGCATGCTTATTTCAAACAATTCAACGTAGCCGATTCGTTTACTAACATTTGAGAAATCGATTGATCTTGTTTATAAAATTCTAGTCCAAATACTTTAGGTTTTAAGCTTAAACAAACGTGGAATTTGAAAATTTTTGCATTTGTTTTGGCGTTAGCATAGCTGTTCGTTTGCGTTCCGGTTATTAGTTTTTAACGACAAAAATCCAAATTATTTCGCAGAAGCAAGAGGACAGGATCACGTTTCTTGTGTTAAAAACCTAATGCGAACCGATCCGACTTTAATCAGCTAAAAAATTACGTTTTTGGGGTCGACATCGACAGCTCACTGAAAGCTACCGTGGCTAACACAGTTAGCGTAACTACGACGCTACATTCACCCGTCTAAAATCCGTAAATAGGTCGTCATAACGGTAGAAACCGGACGTTTCAAAATTGTATTTTCTCTGCAAAAAGAAGTTGGGAAATCCACTTACCGATTTTAAACACATCTTTTGGACGACCAGGCTAAAGTCTGACGTCATCTTTACACGTCGACCGGAAAGAGAAAAAAGTAAAGTCCCCTCCTTCTTCCTGTAAAGACACCGTGCTAAATAGTTGTCGAAGAAGGACCCGTAGTGGCCAAACATCGCTACTACATTTGCAGATTAATTTACCTTTTTTAGACGATAATTTAAGTTTTTAGAGGCTCGAATACAAAATAAAAATAAAAATAATAAACAATAAAAACTTGGCACTTGTAAATTATATAACTAACATATCTGACAGTCATGGGAAATAATAGAAGTAAAAAATCTCCTACAGGAGCAGAAACAAACACGAAAGATTCGAGATTCATGAGCCAGAAACATCCAGAATCGGTTAAATATGTCAAAGAATGGATGGCAGAATATAAGATAGAACCCAACCTTAAAGTAGACACCTGGAAAACACTTATTTCTGTCCTGCAAAACCAAATTATTCTAAACAAAGGCAAGAAGAAAGAAAAAATAGAACACCAATTGGCAATTGCTAAAATCTGGCATTATGAATCACTAATTAGGCGTGAAGAGATAAAAACATCTAAGGAGGCCAAACTGCAACAAAAACAAATGACTGACACGATGTTTGTTAAACCTGAAGACAATGAAACAATATCTGTGAGTCGCCCTCCCTCTTATGATACAACGGGGGCCTCATTTTCAACCCAAACACCATCCGTTTATCCTATCGATGAACTTGCCAAACTAAGCATATCGTCAGAGGCCAAAACAGATAACCACGTTGTCACTAGAAAAATGTCAAAGATGCAGTCTTCCACTTCACAACCTCCTTGCCCCTCTTCAAACGCTTTCCCTCTGATACAAGTCATGAATCCAGCTGCAGATATAAAGGGCAACCCGCAACATGCTTTAGTTTTTAGGCCATGGACCCTCGAAGAGGCTAGAAAGGCTGTTGAGGGAGTTAGCAGTCATTTAGAGGATCCTGAAATGTGGATCATGGATATGGAAGGTATTATACATTCCTATCGCCTTAATGGTCATGAGACCGGGGAAGCAGCCCAGTCGTCTTTGGGAAAACATTGGGCCCGAGTGCGTGGTGACTACACTGGCAGGGGAAATGATGGGGCCCCCCTCCCCTATGATATAACAACCCCAAACCACCTAACTGGACGTTACAAGCAACAGTGGGATGCTCTTTGTGGTAGAGTGTGCACAGTTTTCAAACGAAAAGCTGATTATGCTGCACTCTCTGCAATCAAACAAAAACAAGGGGAAGATGTCGATGATTTTAAATTAAGATATGAAAAGGATTTCAAAATTTATAGCGGTATCAATCACAACGACGAGCCAACCTCAGCTTATCAACAACAGCTGAAGAACGGTCTGCTACAATCTTGTACTCCAAACATTTCAGGTTGGATAAAGAAACACTTTGTAGAACTGGACACTTGTACTGTTGAGGTTTTTATGCAATGGGCACGTCATGCTGAGAAAGTGCTGAAAAAGAAAACAGGAGATAACCCTGACAACAAAACAAATGTGTTTTACAGTAATGACCCAGACTCAGAAATATATTACAATGCTCCTATGAGTAACAGCAACAGATGAGACCAAGAGGCCGTGGTTTTAACAGATACAAACCACAGTATAGCCGTCCTCGACGATATAATCCTGACGACTGCTGGAGGTGTGGCGAGATCGGACATCTTGCACGTGACTGCAAGAAAGATTTAGATCAACCAAACAGAAGAGAATTTGCTCACAGAGAAGCATTTCCTGCTGCAAAAAACAGTTCCGATAACAGAGACGATTATAATGCATGACTAGTTGATAACACTCACAACTCCAGTTCTGTCGAAGAACAGGAAGTTGTGAATGTTTGTTCAGCTTTGGATTTATTGAATTCTTTGAAAGAAAGACCATGGATAACACAAAACGTCCATGGCCAGAATGCCTAGACCTTGTTAAGTTATATATGAGAATCACTCCAACACCCAATGGTCTGACTCCGTTTGAAATAATCCATGGCAGACCATACAGGATGCCTCTCTTCCGATTACATGATAAAAAAAAAATAAAAATAAAAAACTTAAAGAAAAAGAAGTGTTCAGGACAAATTTACTGTCTTCTGATTCTCTGTCCCCACAGGAAGTGACAGTAAAACCTGGTGACTGGGTCTTCATCAAAGTCATCAAAAGAAAAACTTGGGCCAGTCCACGCTGGGAAGGTCCATACCAAGTACTACTGAGTACACCCTCTGCTGTGAAGATTGCTGAACGACCCAGTTGGATACATCTCAGTCACTGTAAATTGCAGAAAGTACTAGACCCTTAAGTCATTGGAGCAGAGGGGAAGTCGGGTGTACAAAGGGGGCGGTTCTTTTAGTGACCGTCATCTCAAAACCAGTGAAGAACTTAAGATCCCTGCTCTGTTAGGACAATTTGGGTTTCTAGTATTTCTGTATACCTAGCAACAATGGGAGCAAGTTACATAGTGAACGGCGATATCACCGATCTGCTGAGATCTGAACACCCCCATGACTACAGCACCAACCTATGGTGGCAACTGATGAACAAAACTGCTTATGAAGGAAAAACTACTAACTGCTATGTCTGTGCTCATCTACCCTATGCCACCTACAATTCAGGTTTGCAACCTGCTACTGTGCCCACAGAACAACAAGCGTGCCTATATGGACTAAGCACCACCCAGGAACAGGCAGCTGGGCAAAACGAGACTACACAAAACCACTGTCTGATGAAGTAAAGGACCCCCATCAAACTGCCTGAACTGATCACCATGACATATCTGCCGCCAAGCGTTTTGGGACTCTGTGGTCTCAACAATGGAACCATCCCGGTGGGTCTGGTACCCTGGGACTTATGCGACAAAGTGTATTCATTCTGTGATGTCACGTATCCACATACAAATACACGGAACTATATACATTGTGTTTTCTGCAAAGCAGGATTGTATTATAAAAACGCTAACTGCCTCGAGTCAGAAGATGTCATCGATTGCACACACCTCCTTGAACAAAGGACTTTCAACATCAGCAACACAACAAGAGGACGACAAGAAACCACCCACTGTAGCATTGCAGTGCCAGGTGACAAAGGCTCTCATGTTTTAACTGACTGGTATTTCTTGTGTGGACACAGAGCCTATACAGCATTACCACCAAATTGGGGGGGCCTTTGTGCTTTGGTCCCCCTATCCAACCCGACGCTTGTGCTGAGGAAGGCATTGACACCCTCAGCTCACAGGACAAAACGCTCTGCAATGCCTGAGATAACAAGATTGGGAGGGCTCACCACCAGCACCGGCGTCCCATGGGAATTCAAGATCTGGAATGGAGGGGAAAAGTTCTTCCAAAGCCTCTTCCCATGGGTAGGAGTCGGTTGAAATCAACAGGTATGCCCTCCCCGCCTCATCAACGACACCTACAAATCAGCAAATGGAACTCTGGGAGAGCTGAAAGCAATGGGAGAGATGATCCTACAAAACTGACATTCTCAACCTCCTGACTGCATCATGAGGAGGCGTGTGTAAAATTATTGGCGAATCGTGCTGTACCTACATCCCAGATGAATCAGGAACAGGAGGAGACATCCACGATGCTTTGCACGATCTGAGCGAACTCAAAAAATATGTTGAGAGTGGGACTAAAGGAACAGACCCTTTCAACCCATGGTCATGGTTCACCTCCGGACCATGGTGGCACCTCCTGCTGAGAATCTGCACTCCAATCCTGACAATATTGTTTCTATTTTGCCTTCTTTTTATTTGTGTAGTACCATGTCTGAAAAACATGATGATAAAAGCTTTTACAGGTGTTCTAATCAGTCTACACCAAACCCATTTCGTTTCAAATGATGAAGATTATACCCCGCTAGAATCAGTGGGACATGATGTATATGATAATTAGCCTAAAAAGAAAATGCAGAGTGATTCTTTTTCTCATTTTTTGTTGTTTTTCTTTTGGTTTAAGTCCATAAAGGACCTTAGTTCATAAAGAACTCATTTTTGCTGTGCGCCTCAATGATCGTTTCCCACATCTTTTACAAACATTATTTTTAACTGTTCATCTGATTAAGTTGTAACCAGTTTAAATGATAAAGAGGACGGAGATGTTAGAGAATTCAAACATTGATCATTTAAAACTTATTACTTTAATGTATTCTGATGAATCATTAACCAGTTTGCTTTACTAAAAGTCTTTCTGTATGAAACAAAACATCTCTGAAGAACACAACTTGTTGCTTCCTGCACACAGAACAAAAACACTGATTAGGCCAGCTCATGTTTTAATCACAGATAAGGTTTTGACATTACGTTATTGTTTGTTTTGACATTGCCACACTCACGTTTTAATCACAGATAAGGTTTTGACATTACGTTATTGTTTGTTTTGACACTGCCATGTTTTCCATGTGCTATCTGAAACTGTCTTCCTGTTACTCATCATTGTCCAACTTTTGAGAGAATAAAAAGCCAGTACGCACTTTCCAATTCGGATTTGATCTCAAACAGTTTTGAAACATGTTTCAAAGTGTCTTGATGTGATCTCCCATTTTCAAAGTCTGCTGCTCTGAAAATTAATTCTTGTCTCTCTTCTTGTGTGGTTCGTGTTTAAGTTGAAGGTGTTTAAAAATCCTCCATCAATAATAATAATAATAAACTTTATTTGTATAGCACCTTCCTACAATGCCTTGCATTGACCAAGGTGCTTAACAGGATAAAAAGATGAATAAACTGGAACAATAAATCAATGAAAATAGAATAAGAAACAACAGCAATAAAAGAAGGCAATGGAAATAAAAAATGCTACATACTAAAATAACACAAGTAATAAAAGTTACACACTGAAAGCTTTTTTGAACAAGTGGAAATAAAAAGGCAATGGAAATAAAAAATGCTACATATTAAAATACCAAAAGTAATAAAAGTTACACACTGGAAGCTTATTTGAACAAGTGGAAATAAAAAGGCAATGGAAATAAAAAATGCTACATATTAAAATACCAAAAGTAATAAAAGTTACACACTGAAAGCTTTTTTGAACAAGTGGGTCTTCAGTCTGGTTTTGAACAGAGTCAGATCAGAGGTGGCACGCAGCTCAAGGGGGAGGCTGTTCCAGGCTTTTGGGCCGGCAACAGAAAATGACCGGTCTCCCCATTGTTTGTACCTTGAGCGAGGCACCTCCAGCAGGTGTTGACTGGCAGATCGTAAATCTCTGCCGGGCTGATGGGCTTTCAAAAGTTCTGAGATGTACAGAGGAGCAAGTCCATTCAGAGCTTTGAAAACAAACAGGAGCAGCTTGAACTGTATCCTGAACTGAACCGGGAGCCAGTGTAGAGAGGACAGGACAGGAGTGATGTGTTCATATTTTCGTGTGTTGGTCAAAAAGCGCGCGGCAGAGTTCTGTACAAGCTGTAAACGGGAGATGGAGGATTGATTAATACCAACATACAAAGCATTACAATAATCAAGTCTGGAGGTCACAAAGGCATGGATGGCCTTCTCCAGATCACCACGGCTGAGAAATGACTTGACTTTGGAGAGCAGACGGAGCTGGAAAAAGCTGGTCTTGACAACAGAACTGATCTGTTTATCAAACTTTAAGTTGGAGTCAAGCTGCACTCCAAGATTTCTGACCACCGGGTTGAAGTGGGGGAGGGGAAAACCAACACTGGGACTGGGAAGGATGTTGCTGGTGTCATCAGGTGCACCAAATAAAATGCATTCAGTTTTATCTGTGTTTAGGTGGAGGAAGTTTTGAGAGAGCCAGTGCTTAATGTCATTTAAGCAGTTGACAAGAGTGTTTGAACTGAGTGAGGGGTTGGGAGTGACTGGCAGATAGATTTGTAAATCGTCTGCATACATGTGAAAAGACAGGTTATGACGTGTGATGATTGATCCTAATGGCAGCATGTAAAGAGAGAAGAGGACTGGCCCTAGAATAGATCCCTGTGGTACGCCAGAGGTCAGAGGGGTTGATGAAGAGGAGGACAGATCGCCTATCATGACAGAAAAAGTTCTCCCAGACAGGTAAGATTTGAACCACTCAAGCACAGCTCCCTGGAGGCCAACCTGCTGAGACAAGCGGTTGATTAGTACCTGATGGTCGACGGTGTCAAAAGCTGCTGAGAGGTCTAACATCACCAGCAGAGCAGGGTTTTTTGCATCCAGAGACAGAAGAATGTCATTCTGTACTTTGAGCAGTGCAGATTCAGTGCTGTGACGAGCTCGAAAACCTGACTGAAATTTTTCAAACAGGTTGTTGAGTTCTAGAAAAGATTGAAGTTGAATAAAAACAATCTTTTCTAGGACCTTTGATAGAAATGACAGATGGGAAACTGGTCTGAAATTAGAGAGAGCTGTAGGATCTAGGCCTGGTTTTTTGAGAAGAGGCCTGACCACAGCATGTTTGAAAGCAGATGGCACAAAACCTGAAGATAGACAGCTGTTAATGAATGACAAAACACAAGGACCAATTACATTAAAGGATTGTTTGAACATTTTTGATGGAATGATGTCCAGAGAACAATTAGTTGTGTAGTGATACAACCTTGACCTTTGAAACACTTCTCTGATCACTCTCAGTAATGAACTTTTTGGGAGTTATTCCTGAAGGGACAATAATACTTTTATTAGTTTTAATTTGAATCAAACATCATAAATTAAGTCATCCAGAGACTTCTTTTAATTTTGTTAATTCAAATGTCATCAAATGAATAATTTTATTTGTAAGAGCATCAGTACATTTTAATGTCAGATAAATCAAATACTCTGCTTAATTCAAAATGTTGTACATGGAGGATTTCTCCTCTCCTCTCGAACTTGCATGTGAAGATAAAAGGAACACTTTATCTCATTCATTTTAGCTTGAGCTCAGGACAATCTAGACACCCAGAGACTTTTGTTTTTGTCCTATTTAATAATCAAGCTATTATCATTAATAGGTCCCATATGTTATGCTCTGATGACGTTTGTTTAATCATACAACAGTGTTGGTAATGAGTTAAGAAAGTTCTAAATCTGCTGTATCATGAGACTGGCGTCTTAAACTAACTTTCTTATCCTTTCTGACATTTTTAATCTAACTTATGCCTCCTCTCAGTGGCTCCTGGCCTAACAGACCGAATCAGAAAGAGCTACGTCTTTCTAGGTCAAGTTAGCCTTAAAAGAGCTCTGACTTCCTGTTTTCCTTGAAGTCTGCTGGAGTAAGCCTCAAACTATGGTCTTCTCCAAAGAACTGATGATCGTCTAGTCACACGCTAAGGACACGTCATTCAGTTAAAAGATTTATAACATGCCTGTTATAAATCTATTTCAAGCCGTGAAAAGCTTCACTTTATTGACATTCTTTTAAGGAACGTCTTATCTTGAAAACAACACCAGGAGCT
Source organism: Garcialebias charrua (assembly GCA_038048925.1). Classification (NCBI taxonomy): domain Eukaryota; kingdom Metazoa; phylum Chordata; class Actinopteri; order Cyprinodontiformes; family Rivulidae; genus Garcialebias; species Garcialebias charrua. Next base: position 11,369 of record JBBPBX010073665.1, read on the forward strand.
GCCGTTACTTTCGGTTCGAGTCAAGGCGCACGTCTGGAGATGCTGAAAACGGTAAACAAACTGGCCAGTTGGACCAACTGGGGACTGACGTCTTCACGAGGTAACAAAGTCGTCAAATGCTTGCCAAGTGTACCAACGTGTAGTCGAGTTCGGCCGGAGAGCTGTCATGCTTCTGGTTAAAATACATCAAGATAACTCCCTGACTCTTAACTTCTTTTCCTCCATTTCCTTCCTCCTAAACTTTTATCTTCCTAAGCCAAAAACTAAGTTAATGTACCTGCAGAATTGAAATGAGTAAAATATCATCCTTTACTTGTTCTGTTGTTCCTATGTTTCATCTATGCTGAAGTTAATTATAGGAAAAATGATCGATCCAATCATGTAAAAATGTTGATGTAATTTAATGATTTGTTAATTAAATGATTTAGTTCATAAATTGACGTTTCATGTCTTTACATCCTCACCTTTAAGGCACAGAATTATTGATATTAAGCTGAAAAAGAGAGAACTCGTTTAATTGATGGTAAGTTTGTCAGGTGAAAACCTGATCGATCAATCTATCATCTGGAATATTGTACGGTCAGTAAAACTGACCGCTGCGATATCCCTACATAATGGTGGCCCGTATGGGGATGAGGTCTCTAGAAAGTTTAATATTTAATATTTCTGTACTCTACATGTTGGCATAAAATTTTGTCCAAGTTTTTAGACTCAAAAAAGGATGGTTTTTTGGCTGCAAAGTGTGTCATGGCTACAGGAAACTGCTGGTTAATGTCATTTGAAGCTGAGGAATTGTCTTTATTCACCTTTTAAACGTTTGTTGAAGTTTTTGGGTTAAAATTTGATGTTGCTGTGTGGTTCTGCCTGGTTCTGAGTCATTTGGACTCTTTGCTGACGTGTCACAGATAAAAGCGCATCTACGTTTGACCGCCGTGTCAAAACTGTGCCTATAAGAGCTTCATGGTTCATCTGAAAATTGCTGTCGAGTGGTATCGTTACATTTTAAGCAGGAATAATAGCATTTTGTGTCTGAAGCTGTCGGATCTGGTTCTGGACCCGGTCCAGTTGTTAGCTCTGACGTGTTGTTGCACGCAGATATGGAAAAAAGGTCCGTCTTGGCGACATTTATTTTGCTATTTTTACTGGGCGCAGCTTGGTAGAACTGTTCTGATGTGAAACGATATGTTCACGGAATTTTTGGGGTGTATTTTAAGCGTTATATGAGTTGAAAAAGAGTCTAAGTTTGTGAAGTTATGCTGACGCTAATGTCTGTTTACGTGCTGTGATTAGTTCAAAGGGATCACGTGAAACGCGATGCTGGTCGACAAATTTCAGTTTTGTTCACACAATTCTGACAGATTATCGGGCTCGTTTCGTTTTTATGCATGAAATATCGTCAGAAACGGTTTAAACGCGGTGTTTTGAGATATTTACAAGTGTTTTAGACCGAGTAAAGAGTCCGTTCGTTCAAAATTCCAACGGTACGTCAAAGTCCGTGAAGGCATCACGTGCGACACGTCACCAGCAGTGACGTGACCCAGATAGAGAGAAAAAAAAGGAAAAAGATCGTTTTTTTTTTATATCTAAAAGTTCACAGAACTTGTTCTAAACATTTTAAACAAATCCATTCGCTTCTTAAATGAAAGTTTGTTTAAGCGATTGTCACATCCAGGCTAAAACTCATCCCAAAAGTTCACGTTTAACCGATTTTAGTTTGAAGCTACGGCTAAATTCTAAAAGGTAGTCAACGCGGCCTTGGGGCCAACAGCGCCTCTATAGCGGCCAGGAAGAGTAATTACAGTCACATCGTGGTAAATTTAAGCTTTGAAAATAGAATGAGAACAGGAAACATTTACACAGAATAGATGCTAAAACCTGCATTTATTTTAAAACATCTGTTAAAGTTATTCTGTGCACTCCAGTTAAAAAAAAATAAAAAAATAAAAATAACAAACAGGAAATCCATTTTCACTCCTGATAACTGTCAAAATACAGCAAAACAGTTCAGCCAAACTGAAATACATCTTTTTAAGGCATGATGGAGCAGCATCCTGGGAACATTTTAGTGTAAATATTGCATTTATTTCAAATCTTTTGAAAAGCGTTTGAGTAAGTAAAACAGAAATCATGTTTGGGTTAGTTAGTAACTGTTGTTAAAAAAATAAGTTATATTTAAAGTTAACACTGCAAGAGGGCATTTAACTTTTACAATTCATTTAGGGGTAAAACCTGAACGAAGGTACCTGTGAATAGAAATACTTATTACACAGTGAAACACTTAAACCAGAAAGCTGGTTAGTTTGATTGACTCACCGTTAAACTGAAAGAAAAGATTTATTTGCACACATTAAATTAAGAACCGTCTTATTGATTTTTCAAAAAAATCAAAACAAAGATGGAAGTTCAAAAAGTTGCGCGTCCAAGGTTTAGGAAGTATGAGCATCTTGTTGTCTCATACAACAAAGGGTTCCAACTGGAACCCCCAAGCCAAGGACCTGCTCCTCCTCCTGCACCTCGCACAGAGAGAGAATCTGTCTCAAAGCGTGGTGACTACTCAGCTGCTCTTAATGTCTTGCAGAAAAAAGGTGAACATCCTTTGATGTATTTTGACAGGATTCTCCAGGCGTATTCCGGTGACATAAAGGAACCGGGCCTGGAAGAACAGGTACTTTTCAGGGTTGCTTTCAGCAAAAATCTCCTCCCTGAGATAAGATCTGAGCTGTGCACCATAGGGTTTGTATAAAAAGCAAACCATGGAAGAAATAAAACAGTGTGCTGTCAATGTTTTCGAGGCTCACCTGCAAAGCAAGACACCCTTACAGGTGTCCCCAGGTGAGTTGGAAGAAACTCCCGCTAAGCATGATGGATGCCTAGCTGCAAAGCACATCTTGCAAGAGAAAGATGAACACCCATTACTGTTCTGCGATAGAATTAAAAAAGCATATTTTGGTGACCAAAATGAACCAGACATGCAGGAAGATGAAAATTTCAAACTTCTTTTCAGCTTCAATCTCCACCCCACGCTGAGAAAAGTTCTCTACCTCACGTGCTATTACAAAAACACCATCGATGAAATAAAAGAGTGCACTATAAATGTTTTTGAAGCTCGTATGCAAAGCAAAACACCCTCAGAGGTGTGCCCAGGTCAAATGGTCAAACCCCAGTCACTAAAATTAGAAGAGGTTCCCTCTCCTACGGAAAGCGAGGATAATCAAGATGTTCAAACCAACAAACATCAGAATGTTGGTGCCAACTGGAACAGTGACTCAAAGTGGTTTAAACGGAGCTCTGCTCATGTAGCTACTCAGATAGATGAATCTGAGACAGGCACAACACCACAAAAGGGAGATGTCCGCTCTACGAAAAACCCAAAGAGGTTTGTTCAGAGCCAAGGACTTGCTCCTCCTCCTGCACCTCGAATGTAACAGTTTAAGACATGCAAGGAGTCACAAATGCTCCAGAAAAAAGGCACAACACCTCTGCGCTCGGAAGGGACAGAGGAAGTAAGTCATTTGTTAGAAGATTTGAATGTTACAGTGGTTGACCAACCTGATATAATGAGTGGTATTATCATTGATAATAACACAAACATCATTGTCCAACCTGGTGGAGCGATGTGCAACACTGTCTTTCACAAAAACTCAGAGCACACAGCTTTCAACAACAATAACATTGAGGACAATAACAACAACATTGCCAAAGAAGCTGACAGCGAACAAAATGCTGACAGTCAACAAGATCCTGAAGGTCATGACACTGTCTGTCTAACAGATGGTACCACAGAAGGCACGGGTGACTCCCCAACCGAGAGCACAAGCCCGGTAAGTGAACCTTCAAATACAGGTGAGGCAGAAGAGACACAACAGTTGGACCCAACCCTGGCCCAACAAGAGAACCTACTCTGCGAGCTGACACATTCAGCACTCACTGAACACTACTTACCTCAGGTAGAACAAGGTGTAGAGATCCAAGGATCCTACACCGATGATGCTGACAGTCCGGAAAATGACAGTCGACGAGACGTTGACAGTCAACAGGACATTGTCTTTACAGATTGCGAGGACCCCTCATCAGACGAAGGGGGGAGACACTCGCACATCAACAACTGTGACCCGTCGCAGTCTGAACAATCAGACACACCTGCGGCTGCGCCGACAGTTGTGACATACCTGAATTACACAGAGAGAGGTAAACGAGAGAAGAAACGTTGGCCGAAACCTATAAGGTCCCTGTGTACGGTTCCCAATAAGCTACGCAAACAGCTTAGACTAAACAAAGGCATCCTAACTCGTGCCCATGGACGGATGTCCTCACCTGTGTTCGTGGTCCCCCATGACCACAGGGGGGTGATGTTAGGTCATGCCCTTGACAAAGACAAAGATTTCAATAACCCCACAAACGACAAAGATATCGCAAACTCACAGACTTCATGGGAAATTAAGGTCGTCCAAGCACACGATAGTAAATAAACTAAATAGTTTAAACTATATTAGTTGCTAAAAGAAACCGTTCCAACTAGAACTTTGAAACGCTAAGTCTAAAAACCCACAACAAAAAAAACTAACCTTAACAACCGTTTAAATCTGCAAGATTTAATTGACATCGGGTATAAAGCTAAGACCTGTTTTTCTTGTGTGTGACACGTTGGAATCTGACGCCAGAGTGAGTTTGATGTAGTGAAACGTTGTCTTCTAGTTGCTTAATTGCTACTTTTGTTGTTATTGAAACTTGGTATTGTTTTCGGAACACTCCCAGCCAAAAGAGGTTTTGCATTAATGTTAGTTGAAGACTTAAGTGGATTTAACTATGCCAACATGCAGTTTTCATTTGTTAAACCTCAGTCAATGAAGAATCAATGTAGTTTAAAGCTACTTTAGGTACCATAAACTACACTGGTCTCGCAATTTCTAAATTGAACCGACTCGATCGTTTATATTCTAGATCATCTATTCATTTTTGATGAGTCTCGCCATAGACTTCAAAATCTATAGGGAATACCAAATCTTGCGTCGTTCGTCTAAAAGGACAACAGACATTTAGACCATACTATATTTTCTTTTCTATTTTAGTTTAACTTTAAGCTAAGTTATGAATGGAGGAATAGTTTGGAAGAAGAGGCCTTCGTTACAGAAGCCCTCCTGAACCTTCTATAGACGTAGATCCCTATATTTAACTTTGATACATGATCCACCCCTTAACACTAGCACTACCACATGTGAGCCATTCGGATATTCTAACTATAGTTCCCATGGGAGTTAGTCAAATGGCTCATTGAATTAGCATTTTTGAAGCCATTGGTATGTATATGAGGCCATTCTGTTGGTGTGGATGAGGCCTTGGGGCATATTTATATATCAGAGTCAGAGAGTCAGAGAGTCTTTATCGTCATTTGCACCACATGTGGTACATGTGATGAAAACAAGAGTATGTACACAGGGTCGTGTATATATATATATATATATATATATATATATATATATATATATATATATATATATATATATATATATATATATACAGGTAGTCCCCGATTTACGAGCGCTCTGATCTGCGAGGTTCCAGACTTACGAGCTGCGAATTTTTGGAAAAAACGAAAAAAATACTGAGTTTTCATGTGTTTTTTCACTACAGTTAGTTAGTTAAGCATATAAACACACGTTTCCGATCATTTTTATGCACTCAAAAGTAGTTTTTAGATGAAAATAGAGTGTTTTTAGTCGCGCTAGCGAAAACCGTTCCAATTTACGAGCGGATTTCCGGATTTACGAGAGAAATGGCGGCCGTTCCAAATTACGAGATTTCCGGTTTACGAGCGCCTCGTTGTAACGGATCTCGCTCGTAAATCGGGGACTACCTGTATATATATATATATATATATATATATATATATATATATATATATATATATATATATATATATATATATATATATATATATATATATATATATATATATATATATATATATATATATATATATATATATATATATATATATATATATATAATATATATATATATATATATATATATATATATATATCCATCCATCCATCCATTTTCTTCCGCTTATCCGGGGTCGGGTCGCGGGGGTAGCAGCCTAAGTAGGGAGGCCCAGACTTCCCTCTCCCCAGCCACTTGGAGCAGCTCCTCTGGGGGAATCCCAAGGCGTTCCCAGGCCAGCCGAGAAACATAGTCCCTCCAGCGTATCCTGGGTCTTCCTCTGGGTCTCCTCCCGGTGGGACATGCCCGGAACACCTCACCAGGGAGGCGTCCAGGAGGCATCCTAACCAGATGCCCGAGCCACCTCAACTGGCTCCTCTCGATGTGGAGAAGCAGCGGCTCTACTCCGAGTCCCTCCCGGATGACTGAGCTTCTCACCCTATCTCTAAGGGAGAGT
>JBBPBX010073666.1:7334-17767 GCA_038048925.1 Garcialebias charrua
TATATATATATACACATATATATATACATACCATACCATACCATACCAACTTTATTTATAGAGCACTTTATGCACCCAACAGGACCAAAGTGCTGTACACACAATCACAAAATACAATACAATCATAAAATGGAAGGGACTAAAAACAGTACTAAAATAATAAATTATGAATACAATAAAACAATAAAACAAAGTTAAAACATCTCAGATTGTATCAAAAGCCAAAGAAAAAAGATGGGTTTTAAGAAGAGACTTAAAAACAGCAAGTGAAGAGGCCTGTCTAATGTCTAATGGGAGGTCATTCCAGAGCTTAGGAGCCACCACAGAGAAAGCACGGTCCCCTCTAAGCTTGCGCTTTGTCCTCGGTACCCTCAGAAGCAACTGGTCAGCTGACCTGAGCGAACGAGAGGGTGTGTAGTAATGCAGCAGCTCTGACAGGTATGGAGGGGCATGGCCATTTAGAGCTTTAAAAGTAAATATATACAGTATATAAATACTGTATGTATATATATATAATGTATATATACTGTGTATATATATACTGTATATACAGTATATATATAGATAGATAGATAGATAGTGACAGAGAGAAATATGTTTATAAAAAAAGCTACATACTGTACCCCAGTTTTAATAAACTAAATCAATAAAAAAACAAAGATTTTGTTGCTGTGTTCTTTCAAATAGAAACTGATTTCACCGCATGTTCATGAAAAATCATCAATTTAAATGTTTGCATGAAAACATGGTGACTATGAGAACTGTTTGTTTTCATCAACTCCCCCTGTGAGCATCGAATCTCATTATGTAACAAAACCAGAATATGAACAAGTCCAGCTGTAGTGCATCAACCCAGGTTTGACTCTTCTCAAGAGCTGAGTGTCCCCAGCACGCAGCTGTTTTCCTCTTCTTCGGACCGTAGGTCTCTCTGGGTGTAAATTCCTCGTCTGAAGACCATCGACAATGTTTCAAAACTAGATGCGTAACACAGATAAAATGTCACACACTGCAGCAAAGTATTATAACATAACTTATTGAAAGGGTTATACATAATTTACGATACTTTATTACAAATACGCAAAGATTTGAGAAGGAAACAGTCCATCCTCCGGTGACTGCGCCGACGCCATTACTGTGTTTACATGCATGCGCGTTCACGAGAGGCCAAGCTGTGGAGGAGGAGCTAAGGAGGCGGAGTTGCAGGTCAGCCAGAGTGCAAGGGGGAGGAGGGAGAAATGTCTCTGTTCAAAATTTTTCTAAGTTTCAGGGCTTTCCACAAACCGCAGACTGTGCCTTTAAAGATTTATAACATGCCAGTTATAAATCCATTTCGAGCTGTAAAAAGCTTCACTTTAGTGAAATTCCTTCAAGGAATCTTTTATCTTGAAAAGCCAAACCGGAACTGAAGTTGCTACTTCGGTAGGTCGACGCAGATCTCATGGAAGCCGCTGGAAGGTGAACGAGCTGAAGCCTGAACAACGTGAGCACGGACGGACGGTCTGTGTACGTTGAGGCTAATCTACTTTACCGTAGCCGAGATGAAGAATCTTCGCAAGGTAAAGAGTTGTTGTTCCTCGCGGGCGAGAGTCTAGCTGAAGCCGAAAGAGTGTGCTTTTCCTGGTTAAAAACACATCAAGATATTACCTCTCCTCATCCTCCATTTTCTTCCATTCTTCCTCCTAAACTTTCTCTTTACCTCCTAAGCCAGAAAACTTTAAGTTAATGTGCCTGCAGATATAAGTTATACTAAGACCGATAACTTGTGTTCTGTTGTACCTAAAAGTTACGGACGCGTGATTAAGTCCGCTGAAGTAAATTTATGGGAAATCCTGTTTGATCAATCCATGTAAATGTGTGATGTAATTTAATGATTTGTTAATTAAATGATTCAGTTCTACTGTTTCAACATAAATTAATGGTTCATGTCTTTTACATCACATCACCGAGTCACAGAATTATAATATAATCTGAAAAAGTGAGAACCCGTGAATTATTGAAGAAAATTTGTGTCAGTCTAAACCCTGCGCAAATTTACATCTAAGTATAGGTAAGTCAGTAAAACTGATCACCTGCCTATATTATTACAAGTGCAAGAGTTGGGGGTTCGATTCCACCAGCAGTCACATGCCGAAGTGTCCCTGGGCAAGACACTGAACATTGCCTCTGATGTGTGTCCCATGTGTGAATGTGATAAAGCTCTGATTATTCTCTTTAGAATTATTTGTTTGTACAGATCTAGTAGAGTGTTGTATGAATGGGTAAATGAGGGCACAGATTGTGTTGTAAAGAACTTTGAGTGTCTTGATCAGATAGAAAGGTGCTATATAAGTACAGTCTATTTTCAAAAAAGCATTTGTGTTTATCGTGAATATTTCACAGCCACTTTAAAGTTTGAGCATGGATGAAATCCTCACATAAAGTTTGTCATCTTTAGCTGTCGGGTTTCATACATCACATAAAATGTTACAAAAAGGCATTTTATCACGTGAAAAGCATTGCCCGAGTTTCTCTCATTGTTCAAAGCTGATACTTTAGTGAAGTTGTTTTCAAACTTTTCAGCTTTTGACCAACAACTTTGCAGAGAATAGTGACCCCCAAGACATTTCACAAAGAGTTTAGGTGCTTTTATAACTTGTAGAATTGAATACTGATACATTTTTCTTTCTGGTCATGGAGAATACAGCTCTTCTTGTAAAATAATTAAACCTCAATGATCATATCAAAGAAAACAGTGTTGTAGTTGCAGTTTTATTTGCCATTTACTTTTTGTTCATGACATTCTTAATTGTTTGAAAAGTGCGTTACAACTCAAGTTTCACTGACTGAAAGCAGATAACAGCCACTGCCTGAACAAAGATGTAAATCTCTTTGTGATGAAGAGGAGGAGCATGGGCCTGTGTTGTGGACGCCCAGCTGATGTCTCTTTGGAGTGAGGGGAGATGGGAGCGAGATGGGGGAAAGGAGGGACTTCCACGGAGATGAGTTGTGGCAGGTGTTGGACAATGACGGGAACAAAAGAGAGTTTTGATCGCAGCACTTCAAAAAAAAACTTCTCTCCCCTTTGCTATTCTGTGTGAGCCCTGCCTCATCCATCGCTGAGTCTTTCTTCCTCTCCCTCCTTCCACTCTTAATTGCTGCTTTCTGAATTCCTTGTTCTTTCTTCTCATCCCCCCGTGTTCTCCTTGTCTCTCCCCTGTCCCCGTCTATCTCCTTTGACTCCTCTTACTGTCATCCTCTTGAAATCGGTTTCCCAGCCGGCCATCTCCTTGGTTCTAAACTCTCTTGGCTCTGGCTCTCATCTCCCTTCATCCTCCTTCCCTTGGCTGTGTGTTCCTTTGCGATGAGACATTCGCACGTGATTTTTTTGAGGAGGCGCACAGTCGTCACGGACGGAGTGACTAAAACTTCCGATAAAATCAATGTTTAATTCAGATGACTGCAGGCCATTGACAGGGAAAAAAAAGGAAGACTTTCATCTATAAAAAGACATAAAAATAAGGGATTGAGGGAGATGCAGGGAGAGCTCTGACGGGATTTATGGAATTGTCATCAGTTGGGTCTTTAGTAATGAGAACGAGAAGAAATCACCCTCTGCCCTTTGTGGTCACCTCTCCACATCCCGCCTTAGTGTGTCGAGAGCAAGATTACAAATCATTTCTCCTTTCACCTCTTGTCTTCTTTCCTGTATATACATGAATCGTCCTTGCCTCACTGACATGATTTTTTTATTTTCATAAAATTGCTCAAAATATATATCTTTTATCATTTAAATATGTTCGTTTTTGCAAACAAAATGATAAATCACTTTAATTTTGCTTTAAAAGTGATTTTGAACTTCAAGCCGTGTTTAATCATGGGAAATCCGATTACACGCGAACGCACCATCTGTGACGTAGTGAGAGGCAGAGCTCTGGGCTTGTCACAGTGCGCGGGTATGAGCAGCTCGACATGAAGGTAAGTCTGATACAGCATCAGACCTAAATTAGATCCTGTTGTTTCTTGTTCCATCACCCAAACTATTTTCTGCTTCCCAAAATGAAGACAAATAGCTCAAATCTTCACATAGATTGATAAATTTCATCGGGTTTTAAATTGTCCGCTATTAAAGAGACCAGGGGCCTCATGTATCAAAAACCTGCGTGGATTTCCTACTGAAAAGTGACGTACGGTGAAATCCAGAAAAGTGTCTACGCACAAAAAGATCCAGATTTATCAAACTGTGCGTACACCTGAATCCACGCACATTCCTTTTGTACATCACAATTGACGTGGAACTGAGCGCACGTGAGACACCTCCCCTGACACGCCTACATTTACATATGTTAAACAGATGCTAATTACTTCCTGCATGTGTGAAGGACATGTTTGTTTGATCCCTGCGCGATCAGAAATGATTTCTAGATTCGGGAAAATAATGAATTTAATATAATATGAGTGAGGACAAACATCCTAAGTAAGAATAGTAATAAAATGTGTTCATCATGCAAAGAACGAGTGATTGTGTGTCGGTATGCGCACCCTGCTGTGGTGCGCGAACCGGCTCATTCATTCATTCTGTGTGGAAATATTAACTTTGCGCACGAGTTTATTACCATTATTACTGTAAACACAGAGGAACTTACTTGGATGTTTGCTAGAACATAGATCTTTGTTTATGTAGATGATGTGAAGAAACGAGTCTGTGCGTCTTGGTGGAGACATTTCATGACATCACGTGATGTTGGCGTCTCCAGACGCTGCGCCCTCCGCAGCCCTGTGCGCAGTCTGTCTGTGAAGCTTTTACTCTCCTACAAGTTATATAAGGTGTACTTTCACGTGTCATTTTGGAGAAATCTACAATAAACGCAGATAATGAAACACCTCCAGCTGCCGTGTCGACACCGGTGAGGGTGCGCGCGCGCTCCAAGCGCGACCACTCAGCCTTTGGAATCATATGGATGAGACATTCCATTGGACATGATCCGGCTTTGTGTGGACTGGACTGCACAGTCCCGATCGACCTGCAGCTCCCTCTGTGGAACAGTTTGACCGCTGCTTCTGTATGCACGCGTGATGCACGGCTCCCCAGAGCGCAGCAGCAGTGCCAAACTGAAAAATTATTATTTCTGAAAACGGCTGATAAGCCATATCCTAGATCGGAAAATTATATCTGTTTCTAAATAAATGCTCTGCGTGTTACACTATTTATTATAACCTCCAGTAAGGCTGAATGAATCCGTTCCTGTTAAATTTATTTTTGGCACAACTTTGCGCGTCCTTTATTTCACTGCGTCATGTGGATGTAATACTTGTTAATCGTGTGTTTGGAGGGAATATTAATCATTTTCACATCATGAACAGTTAATAATAATAATAATAATAATAATAATAATAATAATAATAATGAATTCAATTTATAACGCACTTTTCATTAATGGAAATCTCAAAGTGCTACAAGGTGCAACATATTTGAATGTCAATAAGACAAATAATAAAACAATTAAAATCAACAACAGTATCAGCTAAGATCAAAAGTAGAATCATGAGGAGTAAAGTATGCTCGGTTGAAAAGAAAGGTCTTCAAGCCGCTCTTAAAGTCAACCACAGACTGTGGGGCTTCAGTTTCTCTGAAACACCTGTAAGTGTCGCCAAAGGAACAAGAACCACAGAAACGTGCGTACGCCTGCTCGGGAGCTTGCGTGGATATGTACCTGGATGCGCATATATTCACGTTCAGTTCAGTTTTGATACATACGGGGTTTTGCGTGGAAAGTGACGTGCGCAATGTTTTTGTGCGCACGCACGGTTGATACATGAGGCCCCAGATCCCTCTGCCTCTCACTATGTCACAGATGGTGCGTTCGTGAGTATTGTATTTTTTGGAGTATAGGTCGCGCCTATTTATAATATTTTTATGACCTGCGACCTATACTGTACTCAGGTGCGACCTGGCTTTTTATCACTTTCGGCAAAACAAATGTTTAAATCCAGCTCATTTTACAATTACGTTCATTTATTAAGGAAAAGTTCAGCTCAGACACATATTTGCTATAATTTTTATCAAACAAATAATTGTTTTTAAGTGTTAATCTTAAAAGCCTTGCTGTGCGCTCCTGTGGCAGACATTTGCAGCAGAGCTAAACGTAGGTGCGACCTATCTAGGGATTTTTCCAATCTACTGTATTGGTAATAATTGGACAATGCGACCTATACACTGGTGCGACCTATACTGTACTCCAAAAAATACGGTAATCGGATTTCCCATGATTAAACACGGCTTGAAGTTCAAAATCACTTTTAAAGCAAAATTAAAGTGATTTTATCCTTTTGTTTGCAAAAACAAACATATTTAAATCATAAAAATATATATATATTGAGCAATTTTATGATAAAAAAAATCATGTCAGTGGAACTTTAAATTTAGATTATCACTCTGTGTTTACTCATCAAATGCTCCACGATGGTGTTGAGTATGAAAATCGACCACAGAGTAAAGCTTGAAATCCTGTCAAGCCCTTGTGTCAAATATGGAAAAGCACAAGAAGTGTGCACCATTTATTTACAGTCACAAACGCACATGCACAAATGGCTCCAGAAAATAAACAAGCCAAAGAGCACACGAGTGTTTGCGTGAACGACGTCACATGTATGTGAGGATCAACCCTGTTGGTTCCCCATTCAAATGTCAGACCTTTAACCTTTCCAAGTTTGACCCCTGGTGGTGTCCAGGCTTGTCAGTCTCAGACAGTCATGTGCAGGAGACAAGTGATGGGGGGGGTGGGGGGAATAAGATGTAAAAATAAGATGAAAATGCCAACACTTGAGCTGCTGGAGAACAGATTGAAGTGTCATGTGGAGAGGGGAGAGAATCAGTTCCCATACAGGTGGTGAGCAGAAGGTGAAGGCTGAGAGGAGAGCGGGCTGGAGAGAGGGAGGTGGGAAGAGGAGAGGAGAGCTGTTTCTCTCATTACATAATGAATAAGGTGAGAAGTCACAGATTTGCTGGAGGGGTGTCGTTGAGTTCTACACCGGAAACATTCAACAGGAAGATTCATTCCTTTTAAACACGATGGCCACATAATGAACACGAAAAACAGGCCTCCAATTTATTAAAATAAATGTTTTACCCCTTTTTGAGAGCAGCGCGTCTTCTATGTTCCTTCTCTGCGTGTGGGTTTATGTGTCAGTTCAAGTGATGAGCTAACAGGCAGCTCAAAGAATGACAGGTGACCACACTGCAAAGATAGACATGTCAAGCTCATCTGAGAGAGAAGGAGGCTGAGAGGTGGCGGGGCAGGAGGAGGGCGGAGGGGGAGACAGGAAGCCTGGAGTGATGAGTACATCGCCGCAGCCCTTGTCACTTCCCATTAACAGCCCGTGCACACAAACACACTGGCTGTGATTGTAATTAATTCATTAGGCTGGTTTGGAGTGTGTGTAGATGAGTCTATGTGCATGACAGTGCACAAACCTGCAGATATTCACATGCACGTGTGTGTATGTGTGTATGTGTGTTTGGAGCTGACAGAATCTGTAATGGCATGCTGTGGGTTAAAGCAGCGGGATCCTGCTGCACACACTGTGACACACATTAACCCCCCCTCACCGTACGTCTTGTCGTGGCCACTTATGTATCTCGTTTTACTGACGGGGTCAGCTCCAACATGTAGTGAGTGAGCGGTGAAAATGAACAGGTAGTTTACTGATGCTGGAAACACGGCAACAGCTTTTACTCCTCGGCTGTTTCCACCATCAGAGAGACGCCGAAATGATTTGTTTGTAGGACGATTGCATTGTCGTTGCCCCATTGTTCGTTCTTCGCTCAACTTTGTTGGCTTCATTTTACATGTGTATATATGGTAATTTTACTGTTGATTCTTGCAAGACGACACATGCTCCTCAAAGATGTGTCCACTGGCACAAAGCTGTTCTCATTCTGACACAGGTTAGACTTTACCAGGGCTGCTTCTATCTGTGGTGCTCATGGGCTTAGTTGCATCTTTGCGTTTTGCGGATGATGTGGTTTTGTTGATGCCTTCAAGCCATGGCCTTCAGAGACATTCACAGCTGAGTGTGATGCGGCTGGGATGAGAGTCAGCTCCTCCAAACTTGAGGCCAACGCTCCTTTTAGTTTGAGGGTGAGTCTCTGCCGCAATCAGAGGAGTTCAAGTAACAGAGTCTTGTTTGCAAGCAATGATAGGCCGAAGCAGGAAATAAACTGAGGAATCGGAGTCTACTCCACAGTAATTACCAGTAGGTCTCCAATCTTGTGTTGAAGAGCTGAGCTGAATAGCAATGCTGTCAACTTACTGGACCAACTACCTTGAAGTTATAACCAATAGCCATAAATGGTAAATGGTAAATGGAGCTTACTTATATAGCGCTTCCCAGCCCCCTATGAGGGGCCCCAAAGTGCTTCACAGTACCAGCCATCCACCCATTCATACACACATTCATACACCGGTAGCGGTAGACTGCCATGCAAGGCGCCATCCAGTCCTACCGGGAGCAACTCGGGGTTAAGTGTCTTGCCCAGGGACACAACGAGGTATGCAGTGACCGGGGATCGAACCCCGGACCTTCCAGTCCTGAGCCGGCTGCCCTACCTCTACACCATCTCGGCCCATAAGATATGATCACCACTAAAAACAAGTACCGGTACCCAGATATAAAAGGTTTAAATAAGTATCCTAAGTATAATAAGTATTCTTTGCTGAGTGGTTGGTCTCAGCCTTAGAGAAAGGGTAGCACGACCGTGGTGTAGTGGTAATGGCAGTCGACCCCTGATCGGAAGGTTGGAGGTTCGAATCCCGCATCCGCCCACCATGTGTTGTGTGTCCCTGGGCAAGACACTTAACCCCGAGTTGCTCCCGGTAGGTCTGGATGGCGCCTTGCAAGGCAGGCTACCACTACCGGTGTATGAATGTCTGAATGAATGGGTGGATGGCTGGTATTGTAAAGCGCTTTGGGGCTCCTCACAGGGGGCTGGAAAGCGCTATATAAATAAGCTCCATTTACCATTACCATTTACCACAACTGGTAGAGCTGCTGCCTCTCAGCGAGAAGGTTGCCGGTTCAAATCCCGGTCCGGGGCCTTTCTGGGTGGAGTTTGCATGTTCTCCCCGTGCATGCGTGGGTTTCCTCCGGGTACTCCGGTTTCCTCCCACAGACCAAAAAACATGCTTGTTAGGCTGATTGGTGACTCTAAATTGACCCTAGGTGTGAGTGTGAGAGTGGATGGTTGTTTGGTGTGAGTGAGACAGGTCCCTCTTGTAAATGAGTCCCCGTGACTCAACGAGGCTAGCCTGTATAAATAAAGGTTGAATGAATGAATAAAAAAAGAAGCTCAGTCACGCCGGTGGAGATTAGGTGAAGGGTCAGTGATTTTTGGTCAAAGATTATGGATGGTTTATTATACATCAGAAAGGCCAAGAAGCAGTATTCCAGGAAAATAGCTCACCGTTTCAAGGACAGCAAGGATACACGCAGTCTGTGGCAGGGAATACAGACCATCACAAACTACAAACCATCCCCCCAGACTAGGGATGGGAACCGAGAACCGGTTCTTAATACAGTAGTCCAATTCCATGGAATTGTAGGATGCTTGTCTTAACGATTCAGCTTATCGGTTCTGCAGACTCATGGTGGTGACGTATTTAATCGCTGACATCACAGACATGCACCGCGCCCGAGTGGTGGTGTCTATATATGATATCTATGGTGTTCAAAATGGCGTTGCGGAGGAAGGGCTCAAGCGTTTGGCTTCATTTCACGAAAAAAGATGAGACCAGGGCTACTTGTAACGCATGCAACACGTCCATTACGATAAAGGGAGGAAATACGTCGAACATGCAGAAGCATTTGGCCACTCAGCATGCAGTGACTTTGAAGAAATGTACCGTTTTTAACAGCTGCTTGGAGGAGAAGTGGAGAGAAAGCGTCCACCTCCGTTGTTACAGCAGGTAACGTCAAATTCTTTCACTTGTTACCTTTTAGCTATACTGCTTCCACTGTATTTTATAAATAATCTCCCTCTCCTGTAACATTTAGTTGACGAGGATTGCCGGAGTCTGGCTGGGTCTGAGTCTAGTAGTGTTAGCACGAGTGGAGCTAGCACACCAACGTTAGCTTCTCCTTTCATGGAAGCAGGGAGAAATAAAATGAAATGACTGAGGCAAGAACAAACGAATGTCATTGATCTGTTACCAGATTTGTGGTGAAAGGTTTGCACCCTTTTACAACAGTGGAAGCACGTGAATTTCGGTAAGAAAATATTTAAATGATAAATATCAAATTGTAAGTTGTCAGTTTAACAAGTTCAGTTCTGTTTCTGTTTCTATTCCGACCTGTGGCCAGATACTTCCCATCCTCCAGAAGCTGGAAAAACATTACACCGTGCAGGCAGATGACTCTGCTTTCAGCAGGAGTATTAAAGAAAACATCTGGAATGATCT
>JBBPBX010073667.1:0-17767 GCA_038048925.1 Garcialebias charrua
TCTTGGGCATTACAACTTAAATTACTACATAGAGCTCATTTGGCTCCAAACCGAGTGTCTAAGTTTAAACCAGGATCCTCGTCATTGTGCCCTAAATGTAAAATACATGAAGGCAGCCTTACACACTGTCTTTGGTCATGTCCCAAGATCCAGATATACTGGAAATCTATTTTGGTTGAGATAAAGAAAATTATCAAAACCGATATTGACCTCGACCCAGTCTCTCTTCTCCTTGGTCTACCAAACAAACATGTTAAAAATTCAAACAAAAGTAAGTTGTATAATGTTTTAACTTTCTGTGCTCGGAAAAATATTTTGTTACAATGGATTTCTAATAAGCCCCCTGCCATTTCTGGATGGAAAAAACTCATTTTGGAATATATTCCGCTTGACTTTCTAACATGCCTTGCTCATTCCAAGACTGACATTTTTAGACGCATATGGAAGCCCTTCTTGGATTATTCTGAGGGACACGTGTCTACCATCTTAGGTCAAGCATTTATGGATGTTTAGAGCTGGACTTTCTAGTATTTGAAGTATGCATTTCCCTTATTATATTTTACTGCAATGCTGAGCTTTTTGTTTTGTATTATGTTGTTGTTGTTGCTGGTTTTTGTTGTTGTTGTTTTGTTTTGTTTGTATGTGTGTCTTTTTTTGTCTTTTTGTGAAAAAAATCTAATAAATATATTTATAAAATTTAAAAAAAAAACACATTACAGATACTGGCTGTTACAGAGGGCGTGAACAGATCGTTGAAGGGCGTGGACTTCAGAACTTGTATCAGAAACCGGTCGTTCAAAACAAAAGTTAAAAATGGCATAATTAAAAAGGGTATAATTGATTATCTAAGAATTATTTTGTGTATTAAAATGAATTAATATTGTCAAGATAGCACACAGACATAACATAAAAAATTTAAAGACCTATATGTGGTCTCCTTTAAGATTTTAAAAACAAGCAATAAAATCTTAAAATCAATCCGGAAGTGGACAGGGAGCCAGTGAAGGGATGCCAGGACAGGGGTTATGTGTTCATATTTTTTAGTTGAAGTTAAAAGACGAGCTGCTGCGTTCTGGACAGATTGTAAACGATGCAAAGATGATTTGTCTAAACCAACATACAGTGAATTACAATAGTCCAAGCGAGAAGTAATAAAAGCGTGAATCACCTTTTCAAGGTCTCTGAAAGAGAGACAAGACTTCACCTTGGCAATGAGTCTTAGCTGGAAGAAACCGGATTTAACTACAGCATTTATCTGTTTGTCTAACTTAAAAGCACTATCAAAAATAACTCCCAGATTCCTGACATTGGAGTGGCTGTATGAAGCCAAGGGGCCAAGAACATTTAGGGTGTTACATTTGCCAAAGCTGATGGCTTCCGTTTTATTTTCATTTAGATTTAGAAAATTAAGTTTTAACCAGATTTTAATGTCATTCAGACAGTCCAGGAGTGGATCCAGTGGAGTGACTCTGTCTGACTCAATCGGAAGATATAACTGTGTATCATCAGCAAAGCAGTGAAAAGGAATGTTGTGTTTTCTAAAAATGGACCCCAAAGGCAACATGTACAAATTAAAAAGCAGTGGACCTAAAATAGACCCTTGAGGGACTCCACAGATCAAAGGAGCTGGAGATGAAGAACAGTTCCCTAAATGAACAGAAAAACTTCTAGTAAAATAGTTTCCTACCAGCCTCGTGACCTGTTGGTGAGGCGGAGGTTCGGGCCATGGGATGTGTAGCGCGTCCGTTGCTCTGTGGCACAAGTCGAACAGAGCAGGGATGGAAAAGTCGGTTTCTGGGAGCACAGGTCTGGGAGCGATCTTCACCCTGATCCTCCAGTTCCACGTCTGCCTCCTCCGTTGAAAATTCTCCTGAGGCTGAAATCGAGATCTCGTCCTCGTTCATCATGCCTCGGGTGTCAAACTCGACTGTTAGGTCCACCATAGGAGCCAGCACATCAGGGCTGTCGCCCCATTCGACTCGTGTGCTGTCATGTAGAGCCATGTTCTCTAGCTCCGGCGTAGGAGTGAGGGGCTCCGTGGTGTAGTGGTAATGGCAGTCGTCCCCCGATCTGAAGGTTGGCGGTTCGAATCCCGGTTCCCCACACCATATGTCGTTGTGTCCTTGGGCAAGACACTTAACCCCGAGTTGCTCCCGGTAGGACTGGAAAGCACCTTGCATGGTAGTCTGCCGCTACCGGTGTATGAATGTGTGTAGCACTTTGAGATTTTCACTAATGAAAAGTGCGTTATAAATTGAATTCATCATTATTATTATTATTATTATTATTGGTGTCCGCGTCCGCTGGTGTCGCTGAATTGCCCATGGCTTTGGCGACGAGGTCACCCCGATGCCGCAGCACCGCATCCAGCATGAGGCTGCAGTGTGGGCAAAAGTTGGGCGCATCCAGTGCTGTTTTTGCATGAAGCATTCCCAGGCAGACTGGATAGGCCTCATGGGTGTCCGTTGCTGCGAGGGAAAATCCGCATCCGCTGGGACAGGCGCGCGAAGTTGGGCTCGCCGTCCCGTTGGTTTTCCTTTGAAGTCTCGCCTTTCGCTTTCCTTTCTCCGGAGACATGTCCGAGATAAGGCGAGCGAGTCCTTCCAGAATCTTTTGTCATTTTTCTTGAAATGTCTTATCCGTCGCGTCGCTTTCGCTGGCTAGCTCGCTAGGAGTTAGCGAAATAGTTTTTTGGGGGGCGTAGTTAGCACCGTAGAGCGAAGCAATCTGTAGAGAGAGGAAAAGAATATACTTCGGGGTTAAGAGAAATGCGCCGGACTAGCTTTCGCTAGTCCAGCAATACGCAGGAATAATTCTCTGTGCGCTCTGTGCAGGGAGCAAGCTCACCTCAAGTTGAGCGATGAAGCAACAGAGAAGTCCAGCGAAGAGGTAGTTCAGGTTTAGCGAGGTGAAGGGCAAAAAAGAGAAAGATGGATGGGCGCAAGCCGCTCAAGTACCTAGAGGGCGGGGACTCTGGCGCGGCGGTGACGCCCCTAGCCGTAAAGGCGTGAGTATATTCCTTCAGGTAATCCCGCGGGGGCGCAATTCCCATAGCAAGTATGTTGCACCGAGAGACCAGACTGAAAGGGAACAGATGACTTTAGTCTAAAACTCTTTTTTTAGTTGCAGCTCCACACTCTCATCAATCTGGGGGTGCTCATCCCACAGAAAGACAGTTGTCCAATTCCTGTCTTTTTCTGTCCCTGTTTCAACCCTGTCTGTTTCTGGAGATGCAAGAAGAGTTTGATTGACAGGTGGAAGCACCGACAGCTGATAAGGATTACAGTGAGCTGCTGATGGGTTGCTGGTTCAGCCGCTGGCGTTTGGTTTGGGCATTTCTACCACTCGGCTGACCTGAAGACACAAGGCTCTCTGTGGGTGTTTGAGTGTGAAACAAAAGGGTTTATTATAAAGATTAGATAGATGTCATCGGCTGCACCCACACTTTCACTAATACCAGTTTCAGGGCTGTTAACTAAATTGCCAAATGGTTTTGTTCAGCCATTTGACATAAAAGTGTCAGTCGTTCATGGATTGAAAGTCATAATTTACAACTGAAATAAATCATATTTTGGTGTTAGGAGCGTAACGGTGAGGACTGACAGGAAACCTAGTTTAATTTAAATGTGACTCACCATCCATTCATTTTGTTTACAGGTGGTTTGACTTTTCTGAACTTCATCTGAAATCGTTTCTAAAGACTGGGCTGCAGTTAAAATCAATGTGTGTGCACGGCGCTACTGTTCAATGTCAAAGTCAACTTTATTGTCAGAACTGCAATATGTACAGGACATACACAGGATTTCACCAACACCAAAACACCAACATTTAATAAACATAATCATAAAATGGAATAGAGTGTAATACTGTCCTGAGTTTTTTCATAGTAGTTTTCCATAGTAGTATAAAAGTATAAAAAGTTTCACCAACACCAAAAATGAAATAGAGTGTAATACTGTCCCGAAGTATAAAGTATAAAAAGTATATCTATAAAATAAATGAAGGTTCTGGCATTTGACATTTGTAAAGAGTGACAAAGCAGCATATGGGGTTAATGTACACAGTATATGTATGAGGTAGTTGATATTGGTATAGAAACAAAGTGGCATTATGCAATAAGGCTAGTAAAAAGAATATATACTGTATATCAGCAGTAGTGTAGATATAAAAAGTCTAGATGTAAACAGTAGTAATAAATGTAAACAGTAGTAATAAATGTAAACAGTAGTAATAAATGTAAACAGTAGTAATAAATGTCAACAGTAAATGTAAACAGTAGTATGACTATAGGCAGTAATGTAATACAAACATTAGTGCAAATATGAGAAGTAGTGCAAACTGAATGAGCACATGACCGAGAGTTTAGTGAATAACCCGTTTGATGACACAGAGTCCAGTGTTAAAAACTTTGTGTTGAGTGGTAATGTGTGAGAAAGTTTTTTGTGTTAAGGCAGTTCAAATGGGAGGGGAGGCAGAGCAGGCAGAGTGTTTAGCATTCTGACTGCCTGATGAACAGAGCTGTCTCTCAGTCTGCTGGTTCGAGCCTGGAGACTCCTCAGTCTCCTCCCTGATGGCAGCAGTCTGAAGCAGCTGTGTAGTGGGTGTGTGGAATCTAACCAAAATACAAGCTGACGTCAGAGAAAACACTGTTGGGTCATTCCTGCTACCTACGGTAATTATCTGAATCAGAATATCTTCATTGACACTGCACCGGGATACAACTGGAATATGTATGCACAGTCATCCGAAAGAAGGACTAAGTGTACGAAGCTGCAGCTAGTTATCAGCACGGCCATCTTATTCCTTATCAGAATAATGATCTTAGATATGAAAAGGGGGGAAGAACCATGAGGGTAGATAGTGGTATTACAAAAAATATATTTCACATCTTGTCTATTAGGACACGATTTGAGACATAAAAAAACTCTACCAGCAAGCACAGTTAAGACAAATTACATATGCATTTGAGGTCGAGGTGATGAGATTAGTCCATGAGCCTTTTTCAGATCAGCTCAGTTCTGATGATATTGTTCAGCCAGCAGTTCTGATAAGTTTTCACAGAAAGTTCTCCGGGAGGAGGCAATAGATGCAGTTGTTGTCCTCGGTTACTCATGACCCAGGATAAATTTGATAGTCAGCCCATTTCCAAGGCTGTTGGGGAGTCAGATTCAGATAAGCTTGATTGTTGATTTTCTTCAGGCAGACAGGTTTTTTTTTTCCTGAAGCCTTGAGTGTCCATCTGGACGATCCGTTTCCAAAATGGTCTTGTGGGAATCCATTACACTGATCCATGCTATGAACCTTCCTCAATGTCGAACCCCCCACGCTGATTGGTCCCAGTAGCCACCGGTAGCCTGCGATTCTCATAAATCGCCTCCACCTTACGGTTAAGCTTGTAAATCAGCTGATTTAGCTAGGTCACGGCACGGATCAAACTTTCACACTGACTCTGGAGTTTTGTCATGGCCGAAACTGCTCTCGAAGTCTTCCTCAGTTTCCAATAGAACAGACCTCCGCCGATGTCCTCCACAGACAGGACTGAGAGACACATCACCTTCCACTCTCCCCAGGAATCCATGACGTATCCTCCAGAGTGCGTCTGTGCTGGGCAAGCTGGTTCTCCCAGACCTTGTCGTTTCGTTGAAAAAACATTGTCAGTAGAGTTGATCGTCCATGATACCAAATCCATAATCTCAATTTACGTTGGAGAGATGAGCACCGAGGAGCTGCAGACACACAGAGAGCGAAGCAGGGAGAAGGGAAACGAGGGAGCAAAGGCGGAGGCAGCCACCTGCGACCAGAGTGAGGGAGGAAATGATCACAGGCATGTTTAAACTTGTGGTTTTTCACTCTATTATACACAAATAAAGAGTCAAACACAGAGTTCCTGTGCACGACCTTTAGGGGCAGGTGGAGTTCAAGCCACTGCTTTTGTCGTCATCTGTGTATTTAGTTCCTTTGCTGCTCGTTCTACTTCGTTGTTGTGATTTTGATGTTTGCTTCTTTTGCATCCTCCATCAAGTCGTGGTGTTCTGCTTTCCTCAGTCTTGATCCTGCTCCTCAGTCCTGCCACGCCCACTTTCAGCTCTTGTTTCATTCACCTCGTCAGGCTCCGCCTATTTATCCTCTCACCGTTCAGTTCTCAGTGGAGCGTTGTGCATTCTCAGGCCACTGCTGCTTCCTTGTTCCTCTCTGTGATGACCTGGGTTAGGGATGTTTTTGATGCCATGACATCTTTAGTTTGTGTTTATAATAAAGTTGATTCATTTATTTGTTTTCTCTTCCTCTCAGTCTACATTGCTGGGCCCAAAATCTTTGCACGTCTCTGACAGCTCTTCTTCAAATAAGCAAATTCTCTAATCCCCGAGTCGCATCTTTAAATACCAATATTTCATTTATATAATGAGCACACCCGTTTCAAAATGTAAAGAGACTAAAGTTTGCATAAATACTTCACACCACTTTGTCAGTCAAATGGGCAGTTGGTGGAGCTGTTGCTTCTCAGCAGGAAGGTCGCCGGTTCAAATCCCAGCCTGGGACCCTTCTGGGTGGCTTGATGAGAGAGGAGTAAAGGAGGCCATCTTTGTGAAAATAAACCAGCCATCATTAAACGGGGGCGGAGCCTCCGTGTCCAAATGTCCCCTTCTTACAATGCTCTTATTGCTAACTTCACTCACCCCTCTGTGAATAGCAATCAGCCGTCATGGCACTAACGATCAGTCATTAGGCTGATGGTCCTCTATCAGCTACTTAGATTTGAATGTCAACAGCAAACTGGTTGATCCACTATGAGAAATGGTATTTATAAGACTGACAGCTCCTCGGACTGACAAAGTCTTTTGGATTAAAGATGAAACGTTTCAACAATTGTTCATTTTATTCAGTATTTTTTTTTACTTTTTGCATCCGTCCATAGACCTGACTTAACTTTGTTAGATGTTTCTACCTGGATTATTGAGAATGCGTCAAGATATTTTCTGGGAGTCATGGTTTTTTTCCAGGGTTCCTCCCACAGACAACATGCCTGTTAGGATCAAAAGTCAAAGTCATCTTTATTGTCAGAACTGCAATATGTACAGGACATACACAGGATTGAAATTGCGTTTCTCTCTGTCCCTCGGTGCAACAGTAACCATTTAAACACTAATTTAAAATTAATTTACTAATTTAAATTCAAACACTAAAACTAGGATGATTGGTAACTCTAAATTGGTTCTCGATGTGAGTGAATGTTTGTCTTGTTTGTCTCTATGTGTCCCTGTGATGGACTGGAGACCAGGCCAGGGTGTCCCCTGCCTCTCGCACAGTGATAGAAGGGAATGGGCACCAGTGACCCCTGCGACCCGAAAAGGAAAAAGCAGCTAAAAGACAATGGATGGATGTTCTGCACTCATGAAACTACTTTCTATCTCAGGCCTGAAGTGAGTTCTGCTGGACTCTAAACCAAAAGAATCCTTATTGATATTCTTCAAATTTTCTTGGATGATGAGAAAATACAAGATTTTAAAAACTCATTCCTTCAAGAGGTACTTTCAAAAGGCGCGTCAACATTATTCCATCTTATTTTGCACAAACACAGAATTCATCAAACATTTTGACAGTGAATAAATTGCATTTGTCATTTGCTGCTGTAAATTTGGAAATGATCATTTCTTCTTCATGGTGAGTCCGTACGGAAAGTGGCCTTCACGTGGATTGCTAAACGAGCTTCAGCAAAAAAGTGCAACACTTTTCCATTGTTTTGAAAAAATATATATCCATTTTTTTTTCTCACTTCCGCTTTTACTATTCTCCACAGAGCAGCGCTGACCTTTCATCTGGGAGCGGATGACTCTTCCTCCTGTTCTGCAGCTGCCCTCCTGTGTTGATATCAAACGTTTGAACACGAGCCTGATTGATGCGATGGGCAGGTTACGCTGTGATCCAGCCAGCTTGTGCTGAGGCATATGTCTCTGAAGGAAAGCACATCGCTAATACAAGAAGCTGGATGAAGTCTCTGCAGGCGTCGCCTTCACAGCAGAACAATCATCAAAGTCTTTGCTTCCTTTGCTGGACTTTTACAACTCATGGACCCACTTCCTTGGATGGCCTTTGCTTTGACTACCAAACCTAATGTACATCATTTTAAATGAGCCACAAGCTGAATTATTACATTGCTTGATTACCATTTATTTTTCCCTCCAGGTGTCACAACTCAGCACGATAGCAGCTAATACTTTGCTTTCCTGCAGGTGGCTGCTGTCTGCAGCTCCAAAATTAGAATTTATTCTTTTGACTGGATTTCACCTGATTTATTTTGTTCGCTTGCTTTATTTAAATCAAAAATAACAATGAAGTGCAAGTTAAAAGACGAGACAGGAAAGAAGCACGCACATGCTCGCCCACACTCAGGCACAGGTAACTCCTCAAACATATCATTACTCACTTGACCAGCCACAGAGATAATACCATGTTGCTGTTTCTGAGATGGTGGACGAGGACAACAATACACCCAGCCTGCGTCTTGCCATACACGTCGTCATTATGCCAAGACCTTCTTTTCTTTTCCTAACATAAATTAGCTTCAGTTATTGAATTTCCTCCAACACATAAGGCCTTCAGAACTCAATCACCTGCTGTAAGCCAGATTTTAGAGGAATAATTACACTCTTACACGCAGATTTCACCTAAAGGGTCAAAGTGGAAGTTGATAGAGAAAGCGGGCGCATGATTTGGTGTTTTAACTGATAATCACACCACAGAAATGAGCAGACAGGTAGTCTGGAGGTAAAGCAAACAACCTAATGCACCACATATGAAAAAGATGGTTGCTATAAAAAAAAAACACCAATTTGACGCAGCAGTGCACGTACGTATCTGCACATGCTGCAACAAGCCAACTCAGGTGTCTCCAACCTCAAGTCAACAATCGAATGTAATAAAGGTCCAATTCGTGGATATGCAGAACAAAATGCAGCCTCACCAGTTAAATAAAGCTCAAGTCATATTTAAGGTTTTTCCTCGTGCAACCGTGGCAAAAAGTTTAGAGAATAGTGTTACACAAATATTGCTGCCTTTGTTTTTTTTATGGTACCTTGCACCAACTCTAGAATCTTGTGAAAATAAGGTGAATAGTAATTAATAGAAAAGTTTCTCTTTGCCATAAAAATCAAGAAAAAAAATTATCATTTCCTCTGCGTTTGAGCCGTGTGGACAACGTTTCAGTGATCTTGTTAACAGAGGCGAGAGTGTTGCCAGGACGAGGATCACTCCGTCACATTAATCGAGTTAGGAAAGCAGCTGATGCTGTAAAATGAGTAGGCTCATCAAAATGGTTACAGTTTCTCTCTTAATCATCGTTACCTGCAAGGAAATGTGCAATCGTCATGGCTATTTATTTTAATCATTTTATTACCTGATTGTGATTGTTTTGTTGTGTGTACAGCACTTTGGTCCTGTAGGTGTTTAAAGTGCTCTGTAAATAAAGCTGGTATGGTATGGTATGGTATGGCTTTGCACAAAAAGGGCAAGAATATTGTTGCTAGGCTTGCACCTGAAACAACTACTGTAACTGAATGATCAAGAAATTCAAACAGTCTAGTCGTTAAGAAGACGGCCTCGGGGTGCCCAAAAAACTCCAGTAAACACCCAGAACGCCCCTTAAAGTTGATTTAACTGTGGAGTAGGGGCACGACTGGTTTGCTCAGGGATAACAGCTGACAGGTGTGACTTTTGGGGGATTTCCTGACTTGAAGAACGTCAAAAAGCCACTTCAGGGACAGATGGATATTCTGCAACGGCTGCAGAGAGTACAGGACTTGGACTGCCGAGGACTGGGTTAAATACTGTACATTATTTTTTATGAATCCCCTGATTGTTGGGGGCATCCAGAAAAAAAGACTATAAGCACTAACCTCAGTATCTCATGCCAAAAGCAGTGATCCTTAATACGTGAGGTTGCCTTTCAGCCAAAGGAGATGGCTCGCTCACAGTTTTGTCCTAGAACACTGCTATGAATTTAAAAACGCCACTTAAACATCCTCCGAGAGCAACCAACCAGCCAACAGCAGGTTGGTGATGAACGATGCCGTTTTGTGCATGACGGAGCATTGTGCACAAGATAAAAGTGGTAACTAAGTGATTTGTGGAACAAAATATCAAAATATTGTGTGGTTGACTCAAAACCAAAAGCACCCCTGACCTTTATATCCCACTGAGAACTTGTGGCCAATCCTTAAATGGCAAATGGATTCAAAAACAAAAGACATATTCTGATAATTTCCAAGGAGTAATTGTGTAAAGACAGACTGCCACAAGTCAAGGTTCGACTCAAATACTGACTCTTTGCATAAATTTATGCAAATGCTCAGTGAAATTGATCATTAAAGACTTTGAAATGCTTGTAAAATGCTTGTACTATAGATTAGGGCGGCCGTGGCGTAGTGGTAATGGCAGTCGTCCCCCGATCGGAAGGTTAGCGGTTCGAATCCCGGTTCCCCACACCATGTGTCGTTGTGTCCTTGGGCAAGACACTTAACCCCGAGTTGCTCCCGGTAGGACTGGAAAGCACCTTGCATGGTAGTCTGCCGCTACCAGTGTAGGAATGTGTGTAGCACTTTGAGATTTTCACTAATGAAAAGTGCGTTATAAATTGAATTCATTATTATTATTATTATTTCGCTGTACAAATCGTAGTTTTGGCGTGACATATACGCCAATGTGACATATTTATGGATGTTTTTCCCATAGTTATAAACAAACTTTTGGCTGAGATATGACCGTTTTCATTCATTCTTACTGAAAATATGAAACACTACCATTTTCAGCCACTAGATGTCGTTGTGTCATGTAATAGGTAAACGTAGTTATTAGTTACACAACTGGCTTGCCATAGCCTGTCATCTGCTTAGAGCAACTGTCAAATCAGCTTCATTTCGCTGCACTGCCCCAGTGAAATGCAGCTGATTTGACCGTCAAAGTGCATTTATTAAGGAAAGGTTAAACTGAGACACACTATTAATATAATTTTGAGCAAACAAATAATTGTTTTTATGTGTTAATCTTGTTAAATTCCTCCCGTGCACGCCCCCACGGCCGCCATTGTGCAGCCTATCGATTTTTGGCACAACACCAGTCCACATTTCCAAGCTGTCAGCGGTGACACGTAACAAACGCGACGCATCAGCAGTGACACGTAATAGATGCGACGTATGCGGCAAAGCGATGCATTTATAGATTTTTCCACTTTATTAAATTTATTTGGACCGATGCAACTTAAAGGGTGGTGCGAAATGTTCAGTGGAAAATACAGTAATCGCACTTCAGTCTTCTTCTTCTTCTTCTTTCGGCTTTTCCCTTTTCAGGGGTCGCCACAGCGAGTCATCCTCCTCCACCTCACTCTGTCCTCTGCATCCTCTGTCCTCACTCCAACTACCTCCATGTCCTCTCTAACTGCATCCATATATCTCCTCTTTGGTCTCCCTCTTTGTCTTTTTCCTGGCAGCTGCATTTCTAACATCCTTCTACCAATATACCCACTGTCCCTCCTCTGGACATGTCCAAACCACTGTCCCTCCTCTGGACATGTCCAAACCACTGTCCCTCCTCTGGACATGTCCAAACCACTGTCCCTCCTCTGGACATGTCCAAACCACTGTCCCTCCTCTGGACATGTCCAAACCACTGTCCCTCCTCTGGACATGTCCAAACCATCTCAGTGTGTCCTCTCTAACTTTATCTCCCAGTTGTTCAACATGTGCTGTACCTCTGATGATCTCATTCCTGATCTTATCCATCCTTGTCACTCCTAAGGAGAACCTCAACATCTTCATTTCTGCACTTCCAGTTCTTTCTCCTGTCTTTTTGTCCATGTCTCTGTCTCCTGTCTTTTTGTCAATGCCACTGTCTCCAGACCATACAACATAGCTGGTCTCACCACTGTCTTGTAAACTTTTCCTTTGACCTTTGCTGACACCTTTTTGTCACAAATCACTCCTGAAACTTTTCTCCATCCGCTCCATCCTGCCTGGACTCTCTTCTTCACCTCTTTACCACATTCCCCATTTTCCTGGACAGTGGACCCCAAGTACTTGAAGTCCTGCACCTTTGTGACCTCTGCTCCTTGTAGCCTCACTGTTCCACTGGCCTCCCTCTCATTCACACACATGTACTCTGTCTTACTACGACTGACTTTCATTCCTCTTCTTTCAAGAGCATACCTCCACCTCTCCAAGTTCT
This sequence comes from Garcialebias charrua, assembly GCA_038048925.1. Taxonomy (NCBI): domain Eukaryota; kingdom Metazoa; phylum Chordata; class Actinopteri; order Cyprinodontiformes; family Rivulidae; genus Garcialebias; species Garcialebias charrua. Next base: position 12,217 of record JBBPBX010073667.1, read on the forward strand.
CTTCCACCTGTTCCCTGTTCTCACCACAGATCACAATGTCATCTGCAAACATCATAGTCCATGGGGATTCCTGCCTGACCTCATCTGTTAGTCGGTCCATCACCAGAGCAAACAAGAAGGGGCTCAGAGCCGATCCTTGATGCAATCCCACCTCCACCTTGAAGGTATCTGTCACTCCCACAGCACATCTCACCACTGTCCTGCTGTCCTCATACATGTCCTGTACCAGTCTAACATACTTTTCTGCCACTCCAGATTTCCTCATGCAATACCACACCTCTTCTCTTGGTACCCTGTCATATGCTTTTTCTAAATCCACAAACACACAATGGAGTTCTTTCTGACCCTCTCTGTACTTCTCTATCAACATCCTCAAAGCAAAGATGGCATCTGTGGTGCTCTTTCTTGGCATGAAACCATACTGCTGCTCACAGATAGTTACATCTTGTCTAAGTCTTGCTTCCACAACTCTCTCCCAGATCTTCATTGTGTGGCTCATCAACTTAATTCCCCTGTAGTTGCTACAACTCTGTACATCACCCTTGTTCTTAAAAATGGGAACCAGCACACTTCTTCTCCATTCTTCAGGCATTTTCTCACCCTCAAATATTCCATTAAATATTTGAGTCAAAAACCTCACTGCCATCTCTCCAAGACATTTCCAAACCTCCACTGGTATGTCATCAGGTCCTACTGCCTTCCCCTTCTTCATTCTTTTCAGAGCTTTCCGGACTTCACCCTCACTAATCTTTCCCACTTCCTGGTCCACAGTTTCTATTACCTCCACTCTTCTTTCTCTTTCATTCTCTTCATTCATTAGCTCCTCAAAGTAATCCTTCCATCTTCCCATCACACTCTCCTCACTTGTTAGAACATTCCCATTCCCATCTTTAATAAGCCTAACCTGCTGCACATCCTTTCCAGCCTGATCCCTCTGTCTTGCCAATCGGTACAAGTCCTTCTCGCCCTCTTTAGTGTCCAGTCTCCCATACAACTCATTGTACGCCCTCTGCTTTGCCTTAGCTACTTCCCTCTTTGCTCTATGTCCCATCTCCTTATATTCCTGTCTCCTCTCTTCAGTCCTCTCACTGTCATATTTCTTCTTGGCTAATCTCTTTCTTTGAATGGCGTCCTGCACTTCACTATTCCACCACCAGGTTTCCTTATCATCCATTCTCTGTCCAGATGACACACCAAGTACCTTCCTACCTGTCTCTCTAATTACTGTTGCTGTAGTAGCCCAGTCACTTGGAAGCTCTTTCTTACCACCCAGAGCCTTTAACAGCTCCTCTCTGAATTTCTCACAACATTCTTCCTTCTTCATCTTCCACCATTTGGTCTTCTTCTCTGATTTTACTCTTTTTCTCTTCTTCGCAACAACAGTCATTCTACACACAACCATCCGATGCTGTCTGGCCACGCTCTCCCCTGCCACAACCTTACAGTCTCCAATCTCCCTCAGGTTTCCTCTTCTACACAGAATGTAGTCGACCTGTGTACTCCTTCCTCCACTCTTATAGGTCACTCTATGCTCCTCCCTCTTTTGGAAATAGGTATTGACTATAGCCATTTCCATTCTCTTGGTAAAATCCACCACCATCTGTCCTTCCTGGTTTCTTTCCTTGACACCAAACCTACCCATCACTTCCTCATCCTCTGTTTCCTTCACCAACATGTCCATTCAGGTCTGCTCCAATCACCACTCTTTCCTCCCTGGGAATACTCTCTATCACTTCATCCAGATCTTTCTCCTCCCCATCACATCCAACCTGTGGAGCATAACCACTGACTATGTTTAGCATCAGACCTTCTACTTCTACCTTCAGACACATCACCCTATCTGACACTCTCTTCACCTCTACTACATTCTTTGCCAACTCCTCCTTCAGGACCACCCCTACTCCATTTCTCTTTCTATCCACACCATGGTAAAACAGTTTGAACCCTGCTCCAATACTGCGAGCCTTGCTGCCCTTCCACTTGGTCTCTTGGACACATAAAACATCTACCTTTCTTCTCTGCATCATGTCAGCCAGCTCTCTACCTTTGCCTGTCATTGTCCCCACATTTAGAGTTGCAACCCTCAGTCCTACATTCTTCACTTTCCTCCTCTCCCTCTGTCTCCTGACACGTTTTCCTCCTCGGCGTCTTCGACTAACAGTAGTACAATTTCCGCCGGCACCCTGTTTGTCAACAGCACCGGTGGCGGACGTTGTTAACCCGGGCCTCGACCGATCCGGTATGGTTTCACTTTGATGAACTCGCATTATGGTTTTGGCAAGTGTTTTACGTCGGATGCCATTCCTGACACAACCCTCACCATTTACCCGGGCTTGGGACCGGCACAAGAGATACACTAGTAATCGCACTTCAGTATACTATGAAAATTGATAAAAAGATCTAAAAAAACAACAACAATGAAGCAGTGAAGTAAAAAAGCTAAGTCTGGTCCTCTGGACGTTCAAAAAACAAAACTGTGACTGAAGCAGTAAACTTTGTGAAAACCACGTGAGCTTCTTCGTCTGGTCTGGTTCTGAAAGTATTGGCCTGGAAAAATCACGATGGGTGCAACGTTGATGCTCAGTTATCTCGGGAGGAGATGCTAAAGGAGCCAATTACAAATTCAGGCACAAAGATGGAGTCCTGCCTGGACAACGTGCTCTCCGTGCACACACCTACAGGTTGGATGTGTTGGGTGGTTTCCCTCCCCTCATGTGCTGCTTCCTCTTCACACATCTCTTTTGCCATTGACGATCCCGTCTCTCGCCCTGACTTTGTTACTTTTCCTTCTCACATGAGCCTCTTCTACTCATCAACGCCACTCCCTTTTTATTGATGACAGGGTTTCCCTTCGTTCACCTGCATCTTTCAAGCCGTTGCTTATTTTCTGCCCCGTGCTGCATTCATTTTTTCATTTCGTCTCTGTTTATTCATCCCAAGGAATGAAGGGATGGAGGCTGGATAGTGGCGTGGCGGGAGAAGGAGGAGGGCTGACAGAGGGAGTCCCGTTGTCTGCAGCGAGCTCATTAGGAGATGGGAGGAGAGACACACTGCAAGGCCTGCACGTGTGTCTGTCTGCCTCTCACACACGCACCGCTGCTTCTTCTGGACTCATCACTGCCTCCTCCATCGCTCCGCGCCTCCTTCCTGCTGCGCTCCTCATAGCTCCCCTCTCATTAATCACTACCAAACACAATGCACAGCAACTGAAGAGTTTGGGGCTTGATATTTTTACTAAATGCAATGTGACATTGGTGAAAATCAAGACATAAACCCGCAGCATTGTTACCATCAGACAACGTCTTCCTTCTTCAATGAGCAAAGTGTGATGCATTACTGACGGGAAGATGAACGGCTGACGAGAAAAGGCCCAGTTTAGCGTGCATTTTAAATAATTGAGTCTCCATGTGACGCTTGTGGTTTTTCTGTGAGAGTGTAATTGTCAAAATAAAACTTTTGCTTATATGTAGTCCCTGAAATTGGCTTAGAGCCGGTTTAATCAGATGCAATGTGCTGGCTACATGATCCATCCTGTACTGCCGTAATGTAATAACACTTCCCAGTGACCTTTAGATGACAAACAATTCCCCTTTCTGCTCTGGCTTTAATGTAAAGGTCAGCAGATGCTGGTGAGAAGACTTCAATGGAGCAGACACTCAAAAAAATAAAAATAGTCATTTCAGATCAGCAAAAAGCTTCTGTGAGGTTTGGCAACATTCATTTGTTTCAGAGACACTAAAGGATCAGTGAGGAGGCGACATGTTTTCATCTGTGATGGATTCTCTGAGCTCCTCCAGGTCAGTCTGGAAATAAAAACTGAGATTTGAAAAGTTTTAACTAACAGCATTTTTACCTTATGATTTGTTGGACAGTGATGCATTTCTGGTCAATCCTTGATAACGACGTTACGCATGATCTCCCATGACGTCCCAAGAGCTCAAGCTCAGGCTATGTGTTAATGATGACTCTCAGCCACTACCAAATCCAATTTTAGCTCAAGATCCGTGAAAGTGACTGAGTTACAGCTGTTTTGTGTGGCTACATTTCATTAGCTGTCTTGACTTTGATCTACTGCAAAGTTAATCAGTTGCAGATGTACGTTCAATGATTACTTAATTAACTGTCGTTAACGGTGAGGCTGTCGAGGAGGTGCAACGATATGAATATCTGGGAACTGTTCTCGATGACAAAATGAACTTTGACCCCATAATCAGGTTTCTCTTGTGCCGTATTTTCCACTGTACACGTCGCACTGCCCTCTAAGTCACATCAGTCCAAATATGTCCAATAAAGTGGGAAAAGAGTGACCGCAGCAGAAGTGAGAGGCAGTCTCAGAAAGATTAATCCCCATAAAGCAACTGGACCAGACAACATCCCAGGGAAAGTTCTGAAGGAATGTGCAGACCAGCTCTGTGAGGTGCTGGCTGACATCTTCACCACCTCACTTTCACTGGAGTCAGTTCCCACCTGCCTGAAGACTGCCACCATCATCCCAGTTCCAAAGAGCTCCACAGTGACTGGTCTGAATGACTATAGACCGGTGGCTCTCACCCCGGTGGTCGCTAAATGTTTTGAGAAACTGGTCATGTCCCACATAAAGAAAACCGTGAACACCAACGTGGACCCTCATCAATACGCATACCGTGAGAACCGATCAACAGAGGACGCCATTTCTTCCGTGGTCCACACTGCTCTCACCCACCTGGATCAGAAGGACTCATACGTGCGCCTGCTCTTTGTGGACTTCACATCTGCCTTCAACACCATGATCCCCCAAACTCTGATAGACAAACTATCTACACTTGGACTAAGCCCCTCTATTTGTAACTGGATACTAGACTTCTTAACAAACAGACCACAGTCCGTGAAGATCCACAACTTCTCCTCCTCCACCATAACCCTCAGCACTGGCTCTCCCCAAGGATGTGTGCTGAGCCCCCTTCTGTTCACTCTGCTCACATATGATTGTACAGCCACACTTCCAGGCTGTCATATTGTTAAGTTTGCAGATGATACAGCTGTGGTGGGCTGCATCACAAACAATGATGAGTCCAGCTACAGACAGGAGGTGGAGCACCTGGAGAGCTGGTGCAAAGAGAATAATCTTCACATGAATGTGAAGAAGACAAAGGAGATGATTGTGGACTTCAGGAGGAACAAACACACCCACGCCCCACTGAAAATGGGTGGGTCTGCAGTGGAAGTGGTCTCCAGCTACAAATACTTGGGTGTACACTTGAATGATAACCTCAGCTGGAGCAACAACACCACCAGCCTGATCAAGAAAGGTCATCAGAGACTCTACTTCCTCAGACGGCTGAGACGTGCTGGTCTGAGCAGCCCAGTTCTCACCTCGTTCTACAGGTGTGCAGTGGAGAGCGTCCTGTGCTCCAGCATCAATGTGTGGCATGGAGGCTGCACAGTTGAAGAGAGGAAAGCTCTACAGAGAGTGGTGAAGGCTGCACAGAAGTCTGTTGGAGTCAGACTCCCCACCATCGCGGACGTTTACACCTCCAGGTGCAGGAAAAGAGCCACCTGCATCATGAAGGAT
>JBBPBX010073668.1:0-17767 GCA_038048925.1 Garcialebias charrua
CAAATCTTTTTCAACCCATATTCAACTGAATAGAATGCAAAGACAATATATTTAATGTTCGAACGGAGAAACTTTATTTTGTTTTGCAAATAACCATTAACTTAGAATTCAATGGCAGCAACACATTGCAAAAAAGTTGGCACAGGGACATATTTACCACTGTGTTACATCGCCTTTCCTTTTAACAACACTCAGTAAACGTTTGGGAACTGAGGAGACCAATTTTTGAAGCTTTTCAGGTGGAATTCTTCCCCATTCTTGCTTGATGTACAGCTTAAGTTGTTCAACAGTCCGGGGTCTCCGTTGTCGTATTTTACGTTTCATAATGCGCCACACATTTTCAATGGGGGACAGGTCTGGACTGCAGGCAGGCCAGGGGAGGACCCGCACTCTTTTGCTACGAAGCCACGCTGTTGTAACACGTGCAGAATGTGGCTTGGCATTGTCTTGCTGAAATAAGCTGGGGCGTCCATGAAAAAGACGTCGCTTGGATGGCAGCATATGTTGCTCCAAAACCTGTATGTACCTTTCAGCATTAATGGTGCCTTCACAGATGTGTAAGTTACCCATGCCTTGGGCACTAATGCACCCCCATACCATCACAGATGCTGGCTTTTGAACTTTGCGCCTATAACAGTCCTGATGGTTCTTTTCCTCTTTGGTCCGTAAGACACGACGTCCACAGTTTCCAAAGACAATTTGAAATGTGGACTCATCAGACCACAGAACACTTTTCCACTTTGCATCAGTCCATCTCAGATGAGCTCGGGCCCAGCAAAGCCGGCGGCGTTTCTGGATCTTGTTGATGAATGGCTTTTGCTTTGCATAGTAGAGCTTTAACTTGCACTTACAGATGTAGCGACGAACTGTAGTTACTGACAGTGGTTTTCTGAAGTATTCCTGAGCCCATGTGGTGATATCTTTTACACACTGATGTCGGTTTTTGATGCAGTACCGCCTGAGGGATCGAAGGTCACGGGCATTCAATGTTGGTTTTCGGCCTTGCCCCTTACGTGTAGTGATTTCTCCAGATTCTCTGAACCTTTTGATGATATTACGGACCGTAGATGGTGAAATTCCTAAATTCCTTGCAATAGCTCGTTGAGAAAAGTTGTTCTTGAACTGTTCGACAATTTGCCCACGCATTTGTTCACAGAGTGGTGACCCTCGCCCCATCCTTCTATGTGGATGACTGAGCATGTCAAGGAAGCTGCTTTTATACCCAATCATGGCACCCACCTGTTCCCAATTTGCATGTTCACCTGTGGGATATTCCAAATAAGTGTTTGATGAGCATTCCTCAAATTTCTCTGTCTTCTTTGTCACTTGTGCCAGCTTTTTTGAAACATGTTGCAGGCATCAAATTCCAAATGAGCTAATAATTGCAAAAAATAACAAAGTTTACCAGTTCGAACGTTAAGTATGTGGTCTTTGCAGTGTGTTCAATTGAATATAGGTTGAAAAAGATTTGCAAGTCATTGTATTCTGTTTTCATTTGCGATTTCCACAACGTGCCAACTTTTCTGGTTTTGGGCTTGTAGATGTAAAAAGTCGATAATCAATATTTAAAACAGATATTGGTCGGTATGAACCGCAATCCAATTTGTCTTTGCCTTCTTTGTGTATTACTGATATTATTGCCTCTTTCCAGCTTGGTGGTGTTTGCGCTTCTTTCAAAGTCCAATTTAATGAAGGAAGGAGGATTGGAATCAGCTCCTTCTGAAATTCCTTATAAAATTCTGCTGTATATCCATCTGACCCTGGTGATTTACATGGTTTTAATCTACTTATTGCGTTTTTCAGTTCTTTTTCTGTAATATCAGATATCATTTTTGTATTCTGTGCTTCGCTCATATGGGGTAGTTCTAGTGTGTTCAAATATTCATCAATTTCTTCTGTAGTTCCTCCAGAGATTTTTGAATATAGGGTTTTGTAAAATATTTCAAATGCTTCCTTGATGTCATTTAATTTGGTCTTTAATAATTTTGATTTAGGGTTTCTGATTTTATGGATTGTATTTTCTGCTATTTTCTTTTTTAATTTCCATGCTAATATCCTCATAGATTTTGATCCACCTTCATAGTGTCTTTGTTTAAGAAACATGAGGTTTTTCATAGTCTCCTGTGCTGTCATATCATTTATTTCATTTCTAATTTTTTTTAATTCTTCTAATGTGGATTTGTTTATGGGTTTTTTATGTGAATATTCAGGAAGGATGTGGGTTAAACTAAAACACAAAATCATTAAAACATATGGCCGGTGATAAATTAAAGGTTATTTCATATAATGTAAATGGGTTGCTCAATCCAATAAAACGCAGTAAGATTTTAACCAAAATGAAGAAGGAGCAGGCTCACGTAGTGTATTTACAAGAAACCCATCTGAACAAAAGTGAACATGAAAAACTAAGAAGAATGGGCTTTAACCAATTGTTTTTCTCCTCATACAAATCAGGACGTAGAAGGGGAGTAGCTACTCTTATCTCAAACAAGATACATTTTGAAAAATCATACGAACTGGTGGACAAGGAAGGCAGGTTTGTGCTTGTGAGAGGGAATGTAGGAGGAAACCCTATTACATTATTTAACATATATGCTCCTCCGGGGAGCGATATTGATTTTTTCAAGAGAATAACTAATATAATGGTAAAAGAAACACGGGGCATTCTGCTTGGAGGAGGAGACCTGAACATACATTTGCAACCAATGGACTCATCTGGGAAGAAAACATATCAGAAAGAACAACAGCATAAAAAAATAAATACACTTTTTAAGGAAGTTGGTCTGATAGACATATGGAGAGATTTTTACCCTAATAAAAAGGATTACACATACTATTCAGCCACTCATTCAGTATATACAAGAATTGATTATTTTTTAACATTTACAAAAGATAGGGACAAGATGGACAGATGTGAGATCGGAACAATTGATGTGAGTGATCACTCACCGGTATATTTAACAGTAGACCTTGGTTTACAAAACAGAAAGAACATATGGAAATTCAATTCAGGTTTGCTTAATAACCAGTGGTTCAAACAGGAAACACGGAAAGAAATTGGTTCTTTTTTAGATTTCAATGATAATGGAGAAGTATCTCCACCGATACTATGGGACACTCTTAAAGTGGTTTTGAGGGGAAAAATTATAGCCATGGCATCACATTTAAAAAAATTAAGAAATAAAAAATCAGAGGAATTGCATAAAAAATTGGTAAATTTAGAACAAAAGCACAAACAAAATTGTACACCAGATACATTAGAAGAATTAAAAGGCTTTAAATTTCTTAAGCTTCAATGATAAGAAGTCTGAAGCCATATTGTTCCTTCCCAATGACACAACCTCAAACCACTGCATTGACCTGTCTGCTCTACCCCTGTCCGAAAAACAAAAAGTCAAAAATCTGGGAGTGATAATGGATCCTTCCATGAAACTCAACAGTCATGTAAACATGATCGTCAAATCCTGTTTTTTCCAGCTGAGGCGTCTGTCTAAGCTGAAGCCCATATTATCCAAAAAGCACCTGGAGACAGTGATTCACGCATTCATTACATCTAGGCTTGATTACTGCAATTCACTTCTGTTTGGCGTCAGTCAAGCCACCATTGCACGATTGCAACTGGTTCAGAACGCAGCTGCCCGATTTTTAACCAGCACACGCAAAAGAGAGCACATTACACCAGTCTTGGCCTCCCTTCACTGGCTACCGGTTCATCTTCGAATCCAATTCAAAATTCTCATGTATGTCTACAAATCGCTGAACAGTCTCGCCCCCGCCTATCTCTCAGATCTGATACACCCATATGTCCCTCCACGTGCTTTGAGGTCAGAGGATCAGGTGCTCTTGATAGTTCCAGAAACTCGCCTTAAGCGCAGGGGTGACAGGGCGTTCTCTGTAGCAGGCCCAAGACTCTGGAACGAGTTACCGCTGCTCATCAAACAGGCCCCCTCCCTCTCGGTTTTCAAATCCCGGTTAAAAACTCACTACTACTCCATTGCTTTCAATGCCAGCTGATTTGTACTGGATCGTTTGATTTATGATCTGCAATGTTTTTATGTTTTTCGTGTTGTACTTCATTGTATGTGTTGCCTGTTGCGTGTTTGTTTGTCCAGCACTTTGGTGTGGACTTGTTCCTGTTTAAAGTGCTTTATAAATAAAATGGTATGGTATGGTATGGTATGGTTAACATCTGTAGCTGTTAAGATCTGTAGCTGTTAACGTCTGTAGCTGTTAACATCTGTAGTTGTTAACGTCTGTAGCTGTTAACATCTGTAGCTGTTAACGTCTGTAGCTGTTAACATCTGTAGCTGTTAACATCTGTAGCTGTTAACGTCTGTAGCTGTTAACATCTGTAGCTGTTAACGTCTGTAGCTGTTAACATCTGTAGTTGTTAGCGTCTGAAGCTGTTAACATCTGTAGTTGTTAGCGTCTGTAGCTGCTAACATCTGTAGCTGTTAACATCTGTAGCTGTTAACGTCTGTAGCTGTTAACATCTAGCTGTTAACGTCTGTAGCTGTTAACATCTGTAGCTGTTAACGTCTGTAGCTGTTAACATCTGTAGTTGTTAGCGTCTGAAGCTGTTAACATCTGTAGTTGTTAGCGTCTGTAGCTGTTAACATCTGTAACTGTTAACGTTTTAGCTGTTAACATCTGTAGCTGTTAACATCTGTAGCTGTTAACGTCTGTAGCTGTTAACATCTAGCTGTTAACGTCTGTAGCTGTTAACATCTGTAGCTGTTAACATCTGTAGTTGTTAGCGTCTGTAGCTGTTAACATCTGTAGTTGTTAGCGTCTGAAGCTGCTAACATCTGTAGCTGTTAACATCTGTAGCTGTTAACGTCTGTAGCTGTTAACATCTGTAGTTGTTAGCGTCTGTAGTTGTTAACATCTGTAGCTGTTAACGTCTGTAGCTGTTAACATCTGTAGCTATTAACATCTGTAGCTGTTAGCATGTGTAGCTCTTAGCATGTTTAGCTCTTAGCGTCTGTAGCTGTTAACATCTGTAACTGTTAGCGTATGTCGCTGTTAGCATGTGTAGTTGTAGCATGTGTAGTTCTTAGCATCTGTAGCTGTTAAGATCTGTATCTGTTAAAATCTGTAGCTGTTAGCATGTGTAGCTGTTAACATCTGTAGTTGTTAGCATGTTTAGCTGTTAACAGCTTTAGCTGTTAGCATGTGTAGCTGTTAGCATGTGTAGTTGTTAGCATGTGTACCTCTTAGCGTCTCTAGCTGTTAGCATATGTAGCTGTTAGCATGTGTAGCTGTTAGCACGTTTAGTTGTTAGCATGTGCAGTTGTAGCATGTGTAGTTGTTGGCATGTGTAGCTGTTAGCATGTGTAGCTGTTAGCATGTGTAGCTGTTAGCATGTGTAGCTGTTAGCATCTGTAGCTGTTAGCATGTGTAGCTGTTAGCATATTTAGCTGTTAGCATGTGTAGCTGTTAGCAAGTGTAGCTGTTAGCATGTGTAGCTGTTAGCATGTGTAGCTGTTAGCATGTGTAGCTGTTAGCAGCTACGTCTCATTGTCGCGTGCTTGGATAATCTAGTCTCGTGACTGTGTGTGTGTTTTTCTGTGTAGGAGCAGGAGCTTCACGTCAGACCTCCACCAACCACATGTTTGTTCTCTAACAGGTATGGTTGTAATTTCTAGTAAAATTGTTCAATATTATACTTCGGTCCAGCAGCCTCCACTTCTAAAAGTCAGCGCTCACGCGGTTTGGTTGTGCATGCGCTAACACCTTGAATTAGATGGTCACTCTTGCGAGGTTCTTTCAAAATAAAAGCTGATGTGTGTCTCCTGTTGGTACAAACTGTTACTCCTCTCGAGTTCAATTATGGATCAACGTTGTTCTTGGGTTTTAACTGACATTTATTGTAGACAAACGTGACTTACAATGCCCCAAAAATGCCGTCAGAACTAAAAAGAAACACAGACCTAAATTAGTTCACGGCAAATAAAGATTTACAGAAATAAAAGACAAATACTGTACTGTAAAATACACAAATAAAACAATAAATCATACCTCATTGGCCACATTAACTCCAGAGGAATAAAGACGATTTTCTACAGCTTCTTCTTACAAAAAGAAACGTAAAACACCCCTTTGTCTTCAGGGGGAACTTCTTGTAGTAGTCTCTTCTGCAGTAACGGTTCTCTAACGGTTTCCATGGCAACTGTGTCAATCAATCTTACTCCAAGGGAAACAACGTGGCATGCGGAACAAAATATACGTTCCCCCATACATTTCAATGCATTTTAACACAAAAAATGAACCTTAACAACATAAATTACTGAAAGTTGTTACTTATCGATTATTAAATGTTTTATATTAAACACTAATATTTATTGCTCTCTTTAACTGAATATTGAATAATGCATAAAATGAGATCTGCCCTTGATGGCAGCTACACTCCCACCAAATCACTTGTGATTTCTATTATAACTCTATTATGAACTTGTGAGTGGGTCTATTCTGCCTCTAGCAGTGTAACTGTCTTATGAATAGGCCTGTCCAAATGTACTTGTTTAGTGAGGCTCTTTCCATGACAATCTAATGCAGAGTCACTGATCAACTGCTGCACCTTGCGAACACATCCATCTTCACTTGGATACATTGCTGTGACCTTAGCGAGTTTCCACTTGTTTCTAGGCGCTGTGTCATCTTGCACGATCACTATGTCGTTGACTTTAGCATTTCTCCTTGTTCTTTGCCATTTAGTCTTTGCTGTAGTCTCACGTCTGAATTTCCTGCATTTCATACAGCTGTAGATATAGGAGCCTACTGCTCGACTACATCCAACTATCCAAATGCCGTTTGCTCTTAGCTCATTTATTGTCATGCCTCGACCTTGATGTTTCACTCGTTGATGATAGTGATCAATCAGCAACCTTGTGACGTGGTTGTTCTTTGGTAAAATAGCTGGATATTTGACGTGTGGATGTACAACTACTTTGCGTACTTCTGGGTCTTCAGATTGAAGTTCTCCCACCTTAGCCTCTTCATTGGGAAGATCTTCTTGCCTGAGAAAACTTGTTGAAATGAAGCGTAAATCCTCTTGAGAGAGGTGAGAATCTTCCACTTTCTTTTCATTGAAATCAGCCTCAATCACTTTGATCGCATCTGATGGTGTGACAACTTCTTTGACTTGGGTGCGACAAACGTAGTGCACTTCTTTGACAATACTCCTGTGACTGCATCCAATAATGTCTCCATAGTTCACACAAGGATCAACACCTCCAACTATTGTCCAGCCGAGATCTGTCTTTTGGCCAAAAGGCTCATTGTCTTTTCCTGACACAACTGCTCTAGGTACCAGTGCTTGTGAACAGTTATAACCTATCAGCAGACCAACATCGCATTCAATTAGAGGTGCTATTTCATCAGCGAGGTGCTCCAAATGTGGCCATGCTCTCGCCGTCTTGGGTGTGGGAATATGGTTTAAATTGGCAGGGATGAACTCTCTTGTGTAGGTAGTAGGAAGGGAGATTTTCTTTGATGAGTAGAAACCTCTGATTTGTAGCCCTGAGATCCTTTGACTTGGAACAACTTCCTCTTTGTATGACAATGTAGAGAGCTTTAACTTTACATCTCTCTTTTCTGTATCCAGAACGTCTGCCTTTTCTTGCAAAACAAATGTAGTGTCGCTCTGAGTGTCCAGAAGGGCGTATACTAGCATTTCTTGTTCTGGGTTGCTTACTGTGGATAACCAAACTGGAATCACTGTAGATGTGAGATCACTCTTGTCACCTTGGATCACACGGTTTGAGATTGCCTCACTTAAAGTTTCTTTACTTTGTTCTTTGGTTTGTTTGGTTTCCCTGGCTTCTTTCATCCCTTTAATTTCTCTTTGTTCTTTATCTCTGTCCTTATTTCTTTTGAATTCTTTGTCTCGTTCTTCATGTAGGCACGTTGGGTGTTTTCCCTTGCAGGTGTTACAGATATTCCTTCTTTCACATTTCTTGGACAGGTGTCCAAAGCTGAGACATCCAAAACACAGTCCTTTTAGCTTCACAAACTCCACTCTTTCAACTAGCGTCTTTTCCATAAACTTTCGACATGTGTGAATGCTGTGATTTAATTTTTCACAGAATACACATTTGTTTGTTTCTGTTTTCTCTTCTGAGCTGCTTGCAAACACCTTTGCTCCAACACTTTGAGCCTTTAAGGGTTTCAGCTTCTCTGAGTCATTTGCTTTAAGTGCATGTAGCGATGTCACTGGGTTGCACGCTATCTTGGCCTCTCTTGTGATAAAGTTAACAAAGTTGCTAAATGTTGGAAATGAACCATACTCCTCTTCAATCTGAATGACTTTTCTATTCCATCTTGCTGTAAGCCAATCAGGAAGCTTGCTGAGCATTCTCTGGTTCTCACTACAGTCATTTAGAACCTCAAGACTTGTTATCTGAGACATTGCTGCTTCACAGCTCCTGAGAAAGTCTGAGAACTCTCTTAGTTCAGTACTGTCCCTTGGTCCAATTTTCGGCCATGATGAAAGCTTATCTCTGAAGGCTTTGGCGATCATAAATGAACTTCCATATCTTTCCTCCAGAGTGTTCCAAGCTGTGTGGTATGCCAAATCTGTTTCCAGCAGGAAGTAACCTTCGATAGCCTTTCTTGCGGGACCACCAACATACTTTCGAAGATAGTAAATCTTTTCACTTACTGGGATGTTCTTTCTTTCAATAAGCATTTGAAAAGAAATTTTCCAGTCCTTGTACTTGATAGGATCACCACTGAAAACAGCGGGTTCTGGAACTGGTAGACGGCTAAGGTTAATGGACTCTGCTAAAACCTTAGCTAGTACCATTATTCCATCTTCTTGTGTGGCATAACTAGGTTGCTGACTTGAGGTGACTTGTGACCTAATAAACGGCTGTGCACTTGGATTGAGGTTTGAAGATGCAAGCTTTGGTTCAGGTTGGCTTATTGGATTTGATGTGGTCCTTCTTGGTTTGCTCGTACCATGCAGAAGCCCTGATATTTCATCATCTGAAATGCATTCTTGCTCATACACTTTCAGCCGTGCTTTGGCAGCGTTCATTTGTTTTACAGTTTCTAAACGTTCAAGCTCTCTTCTCCTTTGCTCTAATGCTCTTTGAGTTTCGGCGTTCTCTGCTTCTTGTTTTGCAAGCCTTTCCTTGTTTTTTAATTCAAGCTCTTCGAGTTTCTTTCTTTCAGACTCCATTTCTTCCATCATCTTTAGAGTAGCTTCCATTGCAGCCAGTTCTGCTGCTGCTTCTTGTCTTTTGACAGACAGCTTGCTTGAGTAGCTTGAACGTGCACTACTTGGTTGTTTAGAACTTTGGGAGGCTGTTGAGGTGAACACAGAGCCAGCTTCGCTCCATCTCACCGATCTCTTTTCTACATCGTTCTCATCTTCTTTTGGAGCCGTGCTTTCTTGGGCTTGTTTTATAATCTTTTGGGAAACTTCATCACACGTGTCCACTCTGCGACGAGTGTCTCCATCAGGTGTTTCATAATTGCGCAGCTCTTCATAAACTTGCTTCACTTCTCCTGAAGCATGTTGGATTTGAACAATGTGAAGATGCAAATTTGTTTTAACAGGTGCATCAAGAGCTCTTTTAGCCTGTTTGGCAACAGTTTTCCATTTGTTATAGCAGAACTTGAAACGAGTTTGAAGCTTGTTTAATCTTTCTTTAGCCTTCTCACTGCTCATTGTTTACTTTGGGCCTTATTAATTTAGTTTAACGTTAGTGTCCTTTTATTCAATTTTGTAGTTTTAATTTAGCTTAAATACTACCCTTAATGTGTTTATAAACTTGAATAATCCTCTGTTCTTCCTTTCTTTTCAAAATGAACCTAAATGTTGTGTGAGTTTAATTTCCCTTTTAAATACCACCCTTTGAATATATTTACAAACTGAAATAATTTTCTCTTCAAATATCAAGTTAAGTGTGGTATTATAAACCTTAAATCAGAATAAAAAATCTGTCATTTGTTACAAACAGAAAATGATTTCTATGTCAAACAAAATTATACAACTTAATGCACACTTTTTCTTCTTTTGTTCACACTTAATTTGTTTGTATGAAACAAACAACTTCTTAACTTTAAACTTGTGCCCTTTACAGCAGGTTACCCTTTTAAGCACTTAACAGAGTCCCTTCAAAGTTAGCTAGGTTAATTCAACTGTTCACCATTAACTTATCTTAAAGGTGTTACTTGAGTAGATCAACCACGCTGAACTCCTGGACACTGCTGCTTCTGATTTGGGTGATGCTGCTTGCAGTACAGCACGTCTTCCTTTGATCCCAGAGAGTGACGTCACCGTTCAGCGAGTGCTCGTCGGCTCCAGCTGTAGTGGGGGCTTCCCTCCTCCTCTCTGCTCCTCTCTGCTCCTCTCTGCTCCTCTCTGCTCCTCTCTGCTCCTCTCTGCTCCTCTCTGCTCCTCTCTGCTCCTGGACTCCAGCACGCAGGCGTTCTCTGATTCCAGCAGCAGGTTGAGTGACGCACGTACTCAGCCGTTATTACTTATCAACCGTTGGCTTCTCAACCGTTGACTTCTCACTGTGGACGCGCAGGCTTGACTTGACTGCGACACGACCAGGCGTGAGTTCTGACTGTAGCACGGAGCGGCAGGAAAGGCTGAGTTCTGACTGTTACTCCTCTCGAGTTCAATTATGGATCAACGTTGTTCTTGGGTTTTAACAGACATTTATTGTAGACAAACGTGACTTACAATGCCCCAAAAATGCCGTCAGAACTAAAAAGAAACACAGACCTAAATTAGTTCACGGCAAATAAAGATTTACAGAAATAAAAGACAAATACTGTACTGTAAAATACACAAATAAAACAATAAATCATACCTCATTGGCCACATTAACTCCAGAGGAATAAAGACGATTTTCTACAGCTTCTTCTTACAAAAAGAAACGTAAAACACCCCTTTGTCTTCAGGGGGAACTTCTTGTAGTAGTCTCTTCTGCAGTAACGGTTCTCTAACGGTTTCCATGGCAACTGTGTCAATCAATCTTACTCCAAGGGAAACAACGTGGCATGCGGAACAAAATATACGTTCCCCCATACATTTCAATGCATTTTAACACAAAAAATGAACCTTAACAACATAAATTACTGAAAGTTGTTACTTATCGATTATTAAATGTTTTATATTAAACACTAATATTTATTGCTCTCTTTAACTGAATATTGAATAATGCATAAAATGAGATCTGCCCTTGATGGCAGCTACACAAACTCTGTACATAAAACACATGTTAGCACTGGAAGCTGTAATGGGACCAACATTCCTGCTCAGCTGTTTCCACTAAAAGTTTGAATGTCGCCCCCATATCCAAAGAGTAGAGAACTTTTTGTGTTGCTAAGTTAAATAAATAAAAAACTTCAATGTGTTTTTCATGTTTTGACTCTAGATGATTGAAGTCATTCTTGCTGGTCTATGTTCAGAAATGATTTTTAATGTCCTCCTGTGAATATGGATCCATAATATTTAACTTTTGTCTCTGTTTTGTGGTTATTTGTATGTTCATTATGTGAGAATGTTAAATTGTTTTCCCTGAAGTTTCCATTAATATTAAAACAAAACTCTTAGTTTCCAGTGACCAGTCTCACTTCAGGCTGACTGTAGAACATCTCCAGATGTTGTTCACCAAATGTCACCAAGATCTCATGTGGAATTTCAAAATAAAGGCCCTCCAAAGTTGGACATTTTCCATGTAATTTTCCCTAAGTTGCTGTGTTTATTGCTCGTTCTTCAGGATGTTGTAGAAACAGTGAGGGTAAGTACGACTTTACCACAAATCACATCATTACTGTGCAGAAAGTTTGTCTCATTGAAATGCAACATAGTTCAAGTAAAAACAGGAATGTTTAATTTAAAATAATTTATATGTTTTAATATTTTTAAGTGACAATAACCATTTGGAAAAATAACAGTTAAAATTATACATTAATTTCAGAAATGACATTTGTATCATTTTAACATCAAGTGTTTCTTTTTACTGGTAAATTTTGAGAATTACAAGAGCTTTGTGTTATTTGTCCATGTCGACCAAAATCACTGGAGGTTTCTGGTTAGTGTGTATAAAAATTATACTTATTGTTCTCTGAGAACATTTTAATTTAAAGTTTCATATTTTGATTTGTGCAGAAACTCTGTGAACCACACAGTCTTTGTGGTGGATCAAGTTCAGCAGAAGACAATTCAAAACCTGCTGCAAAATAGAATAGAAGAGACCTTTATTATCATTGCACATGAATACAGTGAAATCTGGGTTTGCTTCCCAGAACAAAAGTAAAAACAGTAAAATATAAAACAATATAAAAATATAAACTGTATTAAAGTTAATAACAGGTTTGAAACACTCCAAATGTGCAACACAAGCAGATTGATATTACACCAGTTGTCCCTTATTCAGTTTTTATTACAGATTTTGTTAAGTTCAGTAACGGTGGACAGATAAAAACTATATTTAAATCTGTTTGTTCTTGTCTTGATTGATCTGTACCTTTTCCCTGATGGTAACAGTTCTCATATTATATAATAAATAATAATGTAAATAAATCATCCACAAATAATTTTGTAACAACAGCAAGTAACGTCATTAACAGCTTTTATTTTGAAAACTCACAAAGGTTACCATAATTCATAGTGTTTGTGTGCACAACAAAACCATCATTTTGGAAGTGGAGACTGGCTTGACGGCATTTTTTACTGCCTGACGTTCTCAGAGTTGGGGCAGGAGCTACATGTCAGACCACCACCAACCACATGTTTTTTTTTTCTGTTACAGATGAAGTTCATGTTAATAAATGTTGTGAAGCTGAGAAGAGTTCCTGGGTGAGCGATTCATCAGTTCACTGGTATCAAACCAAACATCAGGGTTACACAGGTATGTATTTATTTACTGCAGTCTAAAGTGAAGTGTGGAGCTAAGCTGTGTTAGGAACTGTTTGGATCCTGCAGTCAAGCTGTCCACGATTCAGATTTTTTAAAATCTTGCTCTTCTTCACAGCTTGTTACAGCATCACGATGCGTTCAATTTCAACTAGAAAATGCACTCCACTACACCAACATATCCAGGAATTCAGAAATAGAAAATGTCTTGTATATTAGTATATTTCTTGACATATCATCAGAACAGTCACTTCAATACTGTCCACTTATTAAAATGCTCTAAAAACAAACAAAAACTCATGATGTCATCAACAAGTTTCATTCAAAATAATATTTTAATTGGTTTTACTGTGATATATATACATACACAGAATGTCATAAAAATGTATGTAATTCCTCAGGAAAAAAATAATTTGCAAGAACATAAGGTTCATCCTTCAGATTATAAACTCTAAATTGCCACAGGTGTTGAGAAATTCTAGAAGTTTGTTAAACTCAGTTCTGGTGGTTTTTTAGTGATGACAGGATGCATCCATGCAGCCTACGTGAATTATAATTCTGTGGACAGAGGGTGGGAGTGTGTGCAGGCTGGGGAGTTTTGCAAGAATGATGAGGACTGTGGCTCCTTGGATACAAAGTGTAATGACATTGAAGTAATGAATTTATTGTGGGACTGAATATCAGTGAATGAGTGTGATCGAATGAAAAATTGTGTGAAGAGATGCTGATGTGGACAACTGGGGCTGTGTGGAGGGAGGGGGAGATCTGAAGATGATTTCTGCAACAATGATAACGACAGTGGAAAAAGACAGGCGAGCCATTTCACTAATGTGATCTGTTTTGTGGAGACATGGTAAGGAACAGGAAATTGGAAGGGCGGAGTATTTTGAAGAAAAAGTGAAGTTTGCTGTGGACTTTGGGCATCCCCAGCCTGGAAAAAGAAGTCTTGCAGACTGAAAGTGTCAAATCAGTTTTTCAGCTGGATGCACTGAATGATGGGGGTGTTTGTCTTTCCATTTGTGATGTGACCTGTAAATTATTTTTTACAGTGTACTGCTCAATGAAGATATGGTATTCACTAGGCATGTAACGAGATCTCGCGATATTAAACTCCCGCGATATCTCTCGTTGAGAGGTAACGTTGTCTCGCGAGACGCTAATGCTAGCAGCCCCTAGCAAGTCAGCGTCACGGACAGCATGTGCTTTATGAAATTTCAGATCAACCCCAAATAATTAATGTTTTATCATCTTTGTCAGTCCGTGAAAGGTGGGCACACTTACTGGTTTGGAAGAAAACAAACAGACTTAATTAAAAATAATGAATATTTATTAAAGAAGTCTTGTGACAGAAAAAGTAAAAACATACATGTTCAAACATACAAACAGTCCTCCTGCTAGAAATAATTGTCAGTTAAATCTGCCACAGTACTGACTGCACACAAGTTTCCTGCTAAGATTTAAAAGTGTCTGTTTAATCTCGCCACAGTAAAACTTAAAATACACACAATCTCAAAACATTGACGTGTAACAAGTTACAGTATTTCCTCACCTTTGACACTTTGAACAGGGGAGCCGCTCTGTTCTCGGCGAGAGAAAAGTCATCAATGCGCACACCGGGCGTTGATCAAACCCACGGTTGACTCCGAATTGTTTATCCGAGCGCTTCTAATTTATACCGTTGTGAGTAAATGACTTCATTCACTCCCATCAAACATGTTTTCAATCAAACATTGTTTTTCAAGATAGTACCAGGCACTGCAAAAAAGCTTTCTGTTTCATCTATCAGCCACAAGGTCAGCCTGCCCTTAATTGCTGAGCTGTGCTCATCAACATTTTACACATCTTACAAACTTGGCTGTGAGATGCATGGAAACATTATTTGCCTAACTCCCTTTCAGAAGAACTGCCAAGGTTGAAGTGAGATGGGTGATATGCATTCATTCCATCAAAGACCAGTTTTTCGAGAAGGATGGGACCCTTAATCCTTCAAAGAAAACTCTGGACCTCTGAAGCAAAGCCACACAAAACCCCCCACTTCAAGACTTTAATGAAACATCTTGAACTAAAATGTTTTTTCTCACAAGTGTTGCATTAAGCATTAATTCTTAACTTAAAAATTGATAAACATTTAGTCAGAAAAACATTAATACTTCTTAAACTCTTCAGCATGGCTTCTACACTCTACATTGATGGAGGGTGCCGACGCTGCCCCGGATGTAAAGACACACTTGCGTAAACACCGGTGTGACCGGTGTTGCCAGATAGAGTCCCACCCACCCAAAGCACTCTTTACCAGCAAAAGTCAGAAGGAAAATCGCGGTGAACCGCCCAATCTGGCAACACTGGTGAGTGACGGCTGCAGATTCAGCGCTGATGCGGATATTTATGTTCAATTTTTGGAAAGTCCTGCGTGAATATAGCCTGGTTAAAACCATACCCTTGTCCTTCACTTCGCTTCAGACAAGGGTCTGGACTTTCTCCATTTTAAAACGATTCTTGCTGGAGGCGTTGGCCTCTGCTGAGGAACAAAACCATTGGATATTTTGAACAGGGAACGCATTCTGCTCCCTCCCCTCAGAGCCACCCCCCGTGCTCTGGTGAACTTGACTGACAACTGCTCCGCCTCCTGCAGCTTTTCTCTGCCGGCTGCTGGCTGTCGCGCTGCATATTGTGTTTATATGTTTAAAACGTTTTAATAAAATAAAATAAAACCATCGAGAGGAGCCAGTTGAGGTGGCTCGGGCATCTGGTTAGGATGCCTCCTGGACGCCTCCCTGGTGAGGTGTTCCGGGCATGTCCCACCGGGAGGAGACCCAGAGGAAGACCCAGGACGCGCTGGAGGGACTATGTTTCTCGGCTGGCCTGGGAACGCCTTGGGATTCCCCCGGAGGAGCTGCTCCAAGTGGCTGGGGAGAGGGAAGTCTGGGCCTCCCTACTTAGGCTGCTACCCCCGCGACCCGACCCCGGATAAGCGGAAGAAGATGGATGGATGGATGGACAATAAAACCATGGATCGCTGGTCCAGCTCACCAGAAGACCAGAAAATCTGATGGGACTCGGCAGCAACGTAAAACCCGAGTTTAATTCTCGTGACAACCTCAGCCATTTCCTTGTTCATTTCAGCGGAGGGAGAGAAGGAGGAGGGAGCGAGCGATCACTTGACTTTTGGCCCAAAAAACAAAAGAAAACTCCAGATAAGGGATTAAGAAGGGGAAATTAATAAATTTGTGTCACATATAAAACAGTCCTGCATCGCTTTGCATCGCTTTGAATGAGAACATGCCGCTGCTCGCTGACTGCGCGCTGGCAGAGCCCTTTTATAGGGCTCTGCGCGCTGGGACAGGTGGGGGCGTGGGTTAGGGTCCAAAACTCCGCCCCTTCTGTTCTCTGATTGGTCCGGTCAAAAATCGGCCGGAGAAATCGTTGTTAATGGGAGAAATCCCAGACTGTGCAGTGAAGGGAAATTAGAATTGAGCGGAGCGGTGCAGGAAGGCGAGGGCCAGGCTAGCGTGAATATCTATTTTTTTTAAACAAAGTTGAACGTTCTAAGGTCTAAGGAGATTCAATCAGTAAAATGAAGACATCAGTTGAGTTTGTAATACATGTTAAAACAGAATAAAAGCCTTCTTGCGGCATAAAACCGATCTTTGAAGTTTTCTTGATCTAATATTAAAATCTCGTCTCGTTCTCGCAAACTCTGTAATTTGTCTCATCTCGTCTCATCTCGAGAGTTTTGTGTATCGTTACACCCCTAGTATTCACACAAGAATGTTTTTTAGCTTTTGTGTTAAACACATGAACATTAGAACACAAAGTTAAACTGTTGAAATAAAATAATTAATTCAACCCTTGCTTTAGTGTCAGTTAGTTTAGTCCATACCTGCAAACTAGTCGCTTTTCACCGAAATTCGCCAATTTAAAACTAAAATATGTCATTTACGTGAGTTGTGTAGATACGAAGAGTTTTTGTTTCTGGGGGGGGTGGGGTGTCAGTGGCATGTTGTATGACATAATTTCTCTTTAGTGTTTTGTACTTTTCCATTTATTTTACTCCCATTGTTGTTGTTAAGCACTTTGATAACAGTTTCTGTTTTAAATGTGCTCTACAAATAAAGTTGACTCAAGAAACAGCGTTCCTCCTCGATCACTTGGCTCAGCAGATGCTCATCTCTTTTGAAGTTTCTGTTGACAGGGCGGAGAGAGGAGGGCAGAGACACCTCTGTGTCGTACACTATCTTACAACTATGATAGTGATGTCAGCTTTTGACCGGTACGGGGGATCGTAGGAGAAACGGAGTGTGTAGCATCTAAGCTAGCATGTCTGCATTGTGCGTGGCAAGATTTTACCCCAAGATTTGAAAAGTCCACCTGATGGAGTTATAGAGAATACCTTGAAGGAGAAAGAACCCAGGTAACACAAGTTTTCTGTAAAGTAAAATTGTTAAAATCAGTGATGGGGAAGGAACAATGGAAAGGAAAACAATGGGAGACTGTGGCGGTTTTACACACGGGCCGACACGGGCCGATGCCCGTGTAAGATGGACCCTGGCCCGCCCTGTGGCCTGCCCTCCGAGCAGAAGCGGAACCAATGCTCATGGCACATACCGATACCAGCCTTGTTTACGTATCGATCCAACCCATGATGCACGTTGGCTTCAAACTATGGAATGGATTTCCTGAACGGAGGCGTGTCTCATGAACCCAGAGTAACAAGACCCGCCTCACATTCAGGAAATCCAGTTCATAGTTTGCAGGCAGCTACAAGCGTGAGGACTAACTGAGTACTCTGTTGGGCTTGTTTTGGCATCGTTTTGAAAGAGCGGGTCGTTTGTTTATGGATTGTTTTCATGGAGCTGGACACTTGTTTCTGTCGCAAGTTCTGACAAC
>JBBPBX010073672.1:0-17766 GCA_038048925.1 Garcialebias charrua
GGGGGTAATTTTTTTTCAGTTTTATACATGACTTGTAAAATACTATGTTCAACCAAATCATAAAATTTTAATAATTTAAACTGATGAAATATTTGTTGGGTGACCATAGCACTTCCTACTAATAATTCTTGTAGCTCTTTAAAAACAAAACAAAAAAAAAACAGGGTTTGTAATAGTTTTACATGCTTTTCCCCAAACTTCAATACAACAGATTAAATATGGAACAATCATTACATTATTCAATATATTCAAAACTTTGTCATTCAAAAACTATTTTACTTTATACAGTAATGCAATTGATTTTGTTATTTTTATTCTTAAGTAATTTCCATGAGATTTCTATGTCAGCTTCTTATAAATAACAACACCCAAAAGTTTTATTTAATTAACTATGAATTTCAATGCTGTAAATTTTAAAGATGTTTAAAGTTAAAACTATTAATATTGACACAGTTGAGAATTTTATGGCAAGAAAGTTCATGCTCAAAATTCCACGTACCAAATCCAATAATTCTCAGTCGGGTCATCTGGACAGTTTCTTTTTATAGAAACTGGATGGAGGATGGAGGGTGAAACGTTTCTATAAAAAAGAAACTGTCCAGATGACCCGACTGAGAATTATTGGGTTGAGAAGTTTATGTTTATTTGATGGTGATTTCCATCTTTTTGGAGGCTAAATACAAATACAAGGAGAACATTAATTTATTTGTATAGTTTATAGTTTTTTTTAGGCTTTTATATTGTTTATATCGATATCGAATTATATCGATATCGACCGAAATTAAGAACTATATCGTGATAAAAATTTTGGCCATATCGTCCAGCCCTACATTACTGCCTATAGTCATACTACTGTTTACATTCACTGTTTACATTTATTAATACTGTTTACATTTATTACTACTGCTTTACATTTATTACTACTGTTTACATTTACACTACTTTTATCTACACTACTGCAGATACATATACAGCATTCTCTGACTAGCCTTATCTAAGGATGCCAAATGTGCCTTATGTGCCTCACTGCATATGCCACTTTGCCTCTATACCAACATCAACTACCTCATACATATACTGTGTACATTAACTTATATGCTGCTGTGCCACTCTTTGCAAATGTCAATGCTAGAAACTTCAGTTTATTTTATAGATTTACGTTTTTATACTTTTCATACTACTATGCAAAAACTCAGGACAGTATTACACTTTTATTATTTCATTTTATGCTTATGTGTTCCATAAATTCCATGATAGCCATTGACATAGTTTTGTTTTCTAAATCCATATTGACTCTCACTCAAGATATTTTGTTTTTCAATGAATTCATCTAATCTTAGCACAAATAATTTTTCTAAAATCTTCGAAAACTGTGGCAATAGGGATATTGTTCTATAGTTGTTGAATATACCTTTATCACCATCTTTAAAGAGAGATACTATTTTAGCAGTTTTCATATTTTCTGGAAATGTTCCTGTCGAAAATGATAAGTTACATATATATGTAAATGGCTTAACGATATGACTCATGATATTCTTCACAAGCTTCATGTCCATATCAACCCAGCCTTTGGATCTCTTGTCTGAAAAAGTTTTAACCACATTCATTAATTCTTCTTTGTCGATTTTCTTAAGAAAAATACTATTTATACAGTTAATAATTGAGTGGTTCACTGTATCATTTACCTTAGGTATTGTATCTGCAAGGACTGATCCAACATTCACAAAGTATTGATTACATCCGTTTGCAATTTCAATGTCGTCATGAATTTCATCATTATCCTTTACAAAATGTTTTGAAATACCCATCTTTGACCTATGGTTCTTCAAAACATCATTCATCACTCGCCATGTAGCTTTCATATTTTCGATATTTCGATAGGATTTTACAACTTTTCACTGACGTTTTTCTCTTTCTGTTCGGGTTGAAGCGGCTGCTTCAACAACGCGCCCGGACAGAAAAGGCTGTGACACAAAACGTGCGTGGTGACGTCGTTGTTACGCAGCGCTCACTCCAGCAGCAGACGTTAGCGGTTGCAGGCTAAAAGTTAAGCTAGTCTCCAAAGTGCGTTAAGTTTTCGCTTCAAAACGAGTCAAATGAGTGCTCATGACCGTCAGAATGTGACTGAACAAAGTTTCACAAGCGAAGAGAAAGCAGACGACATCACTGATGAGAGGAAAGACTAACGTAGTTCGGTTTTGTTAAACTGCAGGCTTCTTCTGCAGCGAGTCCCACTCGGTTTCTTTATTTTTCAAAACGTGACGGACAGTCGTTCTAACTAGCTGTGGAAACATCTAACTTGTTTAATCTGAAGAGTTTCCACTCGATAGAATATGATGAGAGTCAGAAGATGAAGAATAAAGTTTGAGCCAACGTTTCCCTGAAACTACGACGTAAACAAACAGCCCCAGCAGCGCTGCATGTTTTTTATTTATTTATTGAAAACAAAACGGATTCATCAGAATAAAAAGAAAGAAAAACACTGAATGAAAGGGTGCAGAAAGACGAAAATAGTGTTATAATATCTGCCCCTTGTTCAAAAAACACAAAATAACTACAAACAACAACCTTCACTTCACCTGCACCACACCTTCCCAACAACTTTGATTTAATCATCTTTTAAAACATATAAATAGTTTTATAAATGTTTATGATGATATCAAGTCAACACAATCCTGTTTCCTGATTTACAACTCAGCTCCTTCAACTCAGCTCCTTCACACTAGTTCTAAATGAAGATTTTACAAACATTTCCATTCCCTTCAGGGTTTAATAACTTTTTAAACAAAATGTAATTGAATATTTGGGGGTAATATTCTCTTTCTTGTCCTATACATGACCTGTAAAATACTACGCTCAACCAAATCATAACATTTTAATAATTTCAATTGATGAAATAATATTTTTGTTGGGTGACCATAGCACTTCCTAATAATAATTCTTACAGCTTTTTTTGCAAAACAAAAATAGGATTTGTAAAAGCTTTGCACGCCTTTCCCCAAACCCCAACACAACAGACCAAATACGGAACAACCATTACATCACACAACATATTCAAAAATCTGTCACTCAAAAACTATTCCACTTTATATAATAATATAATCGATTTCGCCATTTTTCTCCCATCTGTGGTTGTGGTCGGATCCAGTCTTGAAGAGCACGCTCACCATTCCACACAACTAAATTCCAAAATTCTTTTCAGTCAACACACTCCTCAGCCAAGCCCCTCTGAAATATCAATCTCATGTCACCTCTACAAATCAATCCTGCCTAGAGACATAAAACCAG
This sequence comes from Garcialebias charrua, assembly GCA_038048925.1. Classification (NCBI taxonomy): domain Eukaryota; kingdom Metazoa; phylum Chordata; class Actinopteri; order Cyprinodontiformes; family Rivulidae; genus Garcialebias; species Garcialebias charrua. The sequence goes on from JBBPBX010073672.1 coordinate 3,289, forward strand.
TTTGTGATTTGTTTCTCAACTGAGAACTGAAAAACTCAAAATACCAGTTTTTTAACTCAAGACAGTGGCAACAAGCATTTAGTTAAAATCTATTCTTCCAAGCTGAAGTTGTACAAAGAGCTATCTGGATACCATTTGTTGGCTAGCTGGGTGTGTCTGTAGAGTTTGTCTGGTCAGTTAATTGTTTAACAAGATAGATTTTCAGGTGCGGTTGTGGCTGCATGTGACTGACCGGTCTGTTGTTTTATTTTACAAAAGGCCTCCTCAGAAACTTGTTTCCAAGCGGTTAGCTAACACACTTTCATCTAAAAACACATAAGTGCAGTATTGTATTGTATGTTTACAAATTTACTGCTCGTTCGCCAGCTCATAAGTAAGAGCGCTCGTAAGTCGGGGACTACCTGTACGAATCTCCAAGATTAGTAACAAACTTGAGTACAACAAATATGCTTTGCTCTTTAAAAATGTTTACAAAGAAAAGATTGCAGGAAAACATTTTATAAAAATGCATCAAATATGAAATGTTTCTTAAAAAGTTGTGTGTGTACCGGTAGTCAAATTAAGAGTTTAGAGCTTAGCCATCTGTGAAAAATAAAACTGAAGCATACGCTTTGCTATATTTGGATCAGGGGACGCCAAAATTAAAAGAATGTCAAAATTTTGTTTTCGAACAGAATCTTGAGAAAGCGCTCTAGCTTCATTTAAAGAACGGTTCAAAATTGATAAAAGCACAAGCTTAATTACACGTTCAAGTCAAATAAATAAATTCACAAATAAAACTGCCAAGCCAGAGCAGCCGACACCTGCTGATGATACCTTTGTCTCACTGTTAGTGGAGTAAAGCTACATTATTACAAATATACATTTACTCTCTCAGAAAAGCTTGATATTAAATTGACATCTATATTCTACACAATAGGTGTCTGTTACATAAAATACTCTTTAACCAAGCCAAAGAAATATATCCATATTTATCTGTCCATGTACATATTTTCATATATATAGTTACTCTCTCAGTTTAGTTCTTTGTTCTTCATGTCTATAATTACCATCATTCACACTGATTTCACCATTAACCGCTTTCCTTAACAGGTAATTATAATCAGTGGTGTCAAAAGTATTCACATTCATTACAGTACTCAAGTAGAAGTATAGATACTGGGATTTAAAAATACTTCTGTAGAAGTAGAAGTATCAACTCTAGCTTTTTACTCGAGTAAAATAAAAAGTACTGGTTTCAAAACTACTTAAAAGTATAAAAGTAAAAGTAGCGTAAGAAAAAGCAACAACAAAGACAAATGCTTACGCCGCACCACACATACTATTGTATAAAACCTCACCTCCCCCATTTTTTAGACTATTATATTGTTAATGTTGAAAAACTAGGGGTGCACTAAGCTACCTGTCTTAACTGCATATATGCCCATTGAAAATAGACACATTTAAATGCAAATTTAAATATATATTAAAATAACCATACTGTATAGGGGTACCCTTGAGCATAACCATATGTTTCATGGAGTCACAATGTGACTGTAATTACTCTTCCTGGCCGCCATAGAGGCGCTGTTGACTCTTAAGGCCGCGTTGACTACCGCTAATTCCGTCAGCTTGAAAACGAAGACGGTGAAAAATCAACTTTTGGGATGAGTTTTAGCCTGGATGTGACAATCGCTTAAACAAACGTTCTGTTAAGAAAATAATCGATGTGTTTAAAATGTTTAGAAAAGGTTCTGTGAACTTTTAGATATTAAATGCACCGGACTTTTTCCTTTTTTTTTTTTTTTTCTATCTGGCTGACGTCACTACGTCGATGTGTCGTTTGTGTTGCATTTAGGGACGTGCGTGCAGTCGGACGTTTGTGTTCTCCCGAAGTCTAAACGCTCTAAAACCCCTTTAAATATCTCAAAACACCGCGGTTAAACAGTTTCTGACGATATTTCATGCATAGAACGAACAAGTTGGACAATTTGTCAGTATTGTGCTAACAAAACTGAAATTTGACGACCAGCACCGCGTGTCACGTGATCGCTTTGAATCGATCACAGCACATAAACAGACGCCATGAACGTAGCGTCACCTTATCACAAATGTAGATTCTTTTTCAACTCATAAGACGCTTAAATGCACCCCAAAAATTCTGTAAACGTATCGTTTCACATCCGAACAGTTATACCAAGCTGCGCCCAGTAAAAATAGCTCAATAAATGTCGCCCACACGGACTTTTCCCGTATTTAGCAACACGTCAGAGCTAATGGACCGAGTCAGAACGTCGATCCGACAGCTTCAAACACTATTATTCCTGCTTAAAATGTAACGAAACTTTCAGGTTACCTCAATACGGCAAAATGAAAGAAAAGTAACGAGGCTATTTTTAAAAGTAAGGAGTAGAAAGTACCAGTAATTGCGTGAAAATGTAAGAAGTAGAAATATAAAGTAGGCTGAAAAATAATTACTTTACTAAAGTATAGATAACTAAATTTGCATTTAAGTAAAGTAACGAAGTATTTATACTTAGTTACTTGACACCTCTGGTTATGATAACCAGACATGCCATTTTCTTTCTTAGAAAAATATACATTTCTTTTCTCGTCTTTTTCTCTCTCTCTCTTTTCTCTTCAGCTTTCTTCCTCGTTTCCTCGTGTTCTGTCTGTCTCTCCTCTCTTTGCTGCTCACTTCCTTTTTCCTTCCTCTTCCTCATACCTTCTTCTCTCTTTTTTTTCCTTTTTCTGCAACTTGCATCCATAATTCTGTATGGGGGTAGCCTTCATTATTCATTTTGTTACGCCAAAAATACACCACACGCGTTGCAGCTCCGCCCCGCTCCGGTCCGACCTCCGCAGCAAATACGCACCCTTTATAATCAATGAGATAAAGTACACTGGCTCCGCACGGCGGCGGCGAGCTGCGGAGAGCGGACGGCAGTCCGTCAAAATTAGAAATTTTTCTATTTCTGCCGGATGACGGAGCTGTGCCGGAGTCAACTTTTGAAGATTACGTCGCACCAACAGGAAAAGGAACGAGCACAACTTCCGTATTTACAAAATAAAATCACCACGGGCGGACTAATCCTAGCTCTATACGGATTTATTTGTACAAAAATGCTGTCAAACTATCATTTATGACTATTCTATGACTAAACTATTATATTTATGACTATGACTACGCCTACAAACGCAATACAAGAAATAAATAAATAAAAAAGTATTTTATTCTGAAATGTAAACATCACTTCCTGTTGCTCAAACCATGTAGCTTATTTACGAGAGAAGATCAAGGCAGCAGTCTCTCTACAGTTGTTCTCCTTCTTCCACCGAATGAATTGTTTTGTTCTGACTTCACTTGATTTATCGCGCGATCTCGCACGTGTCTCGGAGCAGCGCATCTATTCGGACCTGAGCTGAGCGCAGGTAATGGAAATTGGACTCGCTCAGCTGCGACCTGCGGAGCGGGGCGGAGCGGAGCCGCGTGTAGTGTATTTTTGGCGTTAGGTTTATCTTTGGTCTTTGTCTTTATTTTAGTTTGAAGTTCTCTTAGGTTTTTATTTTTATTTTTATCTCTCATCTATATTATATTATATAATTATATATTATACTATATTAAATCTCTTATCTCTCTTATCTCTTATAGTTAATCTACCATCAAAGTCGTGTTCTTTTATCCATAGGGGTAGGTGTTGTACGCTTGCAGGGTCTGTTTTTTATTTTTTATTTATTTATTTATTTTTATTATTATCTTCCAGTCTTTACATGTTAAACTGTCTATGCATTTTTGAGCATTTTTGCTTTGTCCCTTACCCATTTTGAACTAGATTTGGATCCAGTAGGGGGTTTCACATAGGGTGACTAATACTGGATTTGTTAAGTAACAGGACAGTGATAAAAGATCCTTATGGCAAGAATCACTTCAACTCAAATGAGTGGATTCTTCTTAGCCTCTGACACCAAAAGGTTTCACTGTTTGTTTCCTGTTATTTTGGTATGAAACAAAAGAACCAAGCGGTACTTTTATTTCCTTTTCACACTCACAAACACATGCATACATTTTTAGCGCTTCTTTTTATTCCTATTTATCTTAAAGTAGAGGGCTCCGCCGCCCTACACAGAGTTTAATTGACTGTTTTTTTAGTTGTTCATCTAAATCAAAGGAGTCTGCCCTCCTGCGGAGTTTAACTACTTCTTTTTACCTGATAGAGTCTAGAATTGTCAGGGTTTGTTTTATTCCTATTTATCTTAAAGTAGAGGGCTCCGTCGCCCTACACAGAATTTAATTGACTGTTTTTAGTTGTTTATCTAAGTCAACGGAGTCTGCCCTCCTACGGAATTTAACTACTTCTTTTTTACCTGATCAGGGTTTGTTTTACTCAGCTTTCACACTTCACTCATTTTAAAATAAAACGATACTCACTCCACTCTGTGTCACGTCTCTCCTGGACTCCGTCAACCGTCGGACCCCAGTCAGTGAGGAGGACTCCAGTCCCGGAAAGGGTATCAATACTGTGGCCACAGATTTTGCCTGTAACCTACTCACCCACTGGGATCGTCAGGTATCTTGGAATCCGGCTCGAAGGACCAATTTAATGTCAGGTTTAAACCCCAAACATTATTAAAACACCACACTGTAAAACAGAGAAGACACAAGAGATGAGTACCTTTTTCTTGCAAGGAGAGCGGCTAACCCACTCTGTTTATTTTCTGCTCTCCTTTGCCTTTTATTGAGTTTAGGAATGCCCTGGTTACATTTGTCTCACCGCTAAAGGAGGGGGGAAAAACCGGTTGAGACTGATTCACAAATAGGTACACGTCAACACATAGCTATATGTCAACATATAGGTACACGTCAACATGTTGAACAACATTCTTCCAGATGTAGTGGAAAACAACTGCACTATTTCCACAGCCAGTTTGCTCCAGGGTATGTTGCCGGTCGAACAGGTTTCCTGCACACAAACTAATCACAGGCATTAGTGAAAATAAGAACACATGTTGTCTACTTTTAAGAGGGATTAGTTTAAACAATATAAATGTGATAATATGTATTTACAATAAACCCAACAAATATGCTTTGGGAATGAGTCTCAGCTACTACCACACCACATTTCATCTACATTTTTTGTCAAATTGACTGAGTTGTAGTCAATTTTGTGTTGTTTTCAGTTGGCTGTGGCAGCCATCTTAAACTGGATGTACTTTAAAAGTCAACCAGTCGTAGAGAGCCTTTCAGTGATTATCTCTTGAAAGTTTAATCAAAATCTGTCCAGCGGGTCATGAGATATTTTGCTAACAGACGACACCATTGATTCCAAATAAATAACGTTGTAATTTTAAAGAAAGATCTTATGCATTCTACTAATCCCTTGAATATGCTTTGGGAATGAGTCTCAGCTACTACCACACAAATTTTATCTAAATTTTTTGTCAAATTGACTGAGTTGTAGTCAATTTTGTGTTGTATAAGTTCAGTTAGCTGTGGCAGCCATCTTCAATTGGATGTACTTTAAAAGTCAACCAGTCGTAGAGAGCCCTTCAGTGATTATTTCTTGAAAGTTTAAACAAAATCTGTTCAGTTGTTCATAAGATATTTTGCTAACAGACAGATGCAGAATACAAACATATTTGTTGACTTTTGGAAGCATGTGATGAAAAAGAGACTGGGTGAAAGTAACTACAGTACTTAAAAGTACCGGTAGTTAGTTACACGTTTTGTGTTAGCAGAATTTGCACAGCCAAGAGAAGATTAATCTTCTCTCTAAGTACAGTGTATACAAATACTGTATATTTATGCATGCCCAAAAAGGCAACTTGAGGTAAGTTTTATTAATGTTGGATACGTTTCTTAGTTACAATTAAATCATGCTAACACAAAACGTGTTTTTTTATTCCTTGCTTTAAAGTGGATATTAGTGGCTGAGGCTGTAATAATTTATTACAGCCTCATAAGGCACCTGAATGGTATCGGATCGGAAAAGTATCGTATCGATCGATACCCAGTTTTAAAGTATTGGTATCGGATCGGAAGTGAAAAATGTGGATCGGTGCATCCCTAATTAAAATCGTTATATCTTAGTGATACATCATCCGATCTAAACCAGATTTATTGTGCATCATCAGTTCTAAACACATGGACACATTGATATGGTGGACTAACATTTGACTCAAGTACGTCCCCTAGATTAGTCAAACTGTTATATCTCATTTATACATCATCCGATATTCCATCCATCTTCTTCCGCTTATCCGGGGTCGGGTCGCGGGGGTAGCAGCCTAAGTAGGGAGGCCCAGACTTCCCTCTCCCCAGCCACTTGGAGCAGTTCCTCTGGGGGAATCCCAAGGCGTTCCCAGGCCAGCCGAGAAACATAGTCCCTCCAGCGCGTCCTGGGTCTTCCTCTGGGTCTCCTCCCGGTGGGACGTGCCCGGAACACCTCACCAGGGAGGCGTCCAGGAGGCATCCTAACCAGATGCCCGAGCCACCTCAACTGGCTCCTCTCGATGTGGAGAAGCAGCGGCTCTACTCCGAGTCCCTCCCGGATGACTGAGCTTCTCACCCTATCTCTAAGGGAGAGTCCAGCCACCCTGCGGAGAAAACTCATTTCAGCCGCTTGTATCCGAGATCTTGTTCTTTCGGTCATAACCCAAAGCTCATGACCATAGATGAGGGTGGGAACGTAGATCGATCGGTAAATTGAGAGCTTTGCCTTTTGACTCAGCTCTCTCTTCACCACGACAGACCGGTACAGCGCCCGCTTCACTGCGGACGCTGCACCTATCCGCCTATCGATCTCACGCTCCAGTTTTCCCTCATTCGTGAACAAGATCCCGAGATACTTAAACTCCTCCACTTGGGGCAGGACCTCCTCCCCGACCCGGAGAGGGCATGCTACCCTTTTCCGGCTCAAGACCATGGCCTCGGATTTGGAGGAACTGATCCTCATCCCGGCCGCATCACACTCGGCTGCAAACCGCTCCAGTGAAAGTTGTAAATCACGAACTGATGAAGCCAGTAGGACCACATCATCTGCAAAAAACAGAGAAGCGATTCTAAGGTCACCAAAACGGATCCTCTCAACACCTTGGCTGCGCCTAGAAATTCTGTCCATAAAAGTTATGAACAGAATCGGTGACAAAGGGCAACCTTGGCGGAGTCCAACTCTCACCGGAAACGAGCCTGACTTACTGCCGGCAATGCGGACCAAGCTCTGACACCGGTCGTACAGGGACCTAACAGCCCTTATCAAAGGGCCTGGTACCCCATACTCCCGGAGTACCCCCCACAGAACCCCCCGAGGGACGCGGTCGAATGCCTTCTCCAAGTCCACAAACACATGTAAACTGGTTGGGCAAACTCCCACGCACCCTCCAGGACCCTGCTGAGGGTGTAGAGCTGGTCCAGTGTTCCACGACCAGGACGAAAACCACACTGCTCCTCCTGAATCCGAGGTTCGACTATCCGACGGACCCTCCTCTCCAGAACCCCTGAATAGACCTTACCAGGGAGGCTTAAGAGTGTGATCCCCCTATAGTTGGAACACACCCTACGGTCCCCCTTTTTAAATAGGGGAACCACCACCCCAGTCTGCCAATCCAAGGGAACTGCCCCCGATGTCCACGCGATATTGCAGAGTCGCGTAAGCCAACACAACCCTACAACATCCAGAGCCCTAAGGAACTCCGGGCGAATCTCATCCACCCCCGGAGCCTTGCCACCGCGGAGCTTTTTAACCACCTCGGCGACCTCAGCACCAGAGATCGGAGAACCCGACCCAAAGTCCCCAGGCTCTGCTTCCTCAGTGGAAGACGTGCCAGTAGGATTGAGGAGGTCTTCGAAGTATTCCGCCCACCGACTCACAACATCCCGAGTTGAGGTCAGCAGCACGCCACCTCCACCATCCGATATTTACCAGATTTATTGTACATCATCAGTGAGCACTTCAACACACATTGATACTATGGTTTAACAGATAACTCCAGTGCGCCCCCTACATTATTTTTCAAACTGTTACATCTCATTGCTAGATCATCTGATCTGTTCTACATTTACTGTGTGTCATCTGTCAGCACTTCTAAACACGTATATATTGTTGTTATTCGCTAACTGTTCTTGGCAAACGGGTGCTGGATGGACATGAGAGAGTTCGAGGTGGTGACCGAGCAGATCAGCTGGAGGTCCCGTGGTCGACATAATAAGGCCAGAGCGGCGCTAAGCTGCGAGGGCCTCAATGCTGCTTGCAGCTTTAATTAGGCCCGAAGCAGCGAAGCGCTGCAAGGACCTATTGTAATTGTAGTGTTTATTATTAGGCCCGAAGCAGCGAAGCGCTGCAAGGACCTATTGTAATTGTAGTGTTTATTATTAGGCCCGAAGCAGCGAAGCGCTGCAAGGACCTATTGTAATTGTAGTGTTTATTAGGCCCGAAGCAGCGAAGCGCTGCAAGGACCTATTGTAATTGTACTGTTTCTTATTTTTATTTTTATTTTTTTTTTTCTTCCCCCCAAAGAAGTGGCCTTTTGGAGGCTTTATCATATACGAAAACTCACCAAATTTGGCGGACTCGTCAGGACTGGTGAAAAATTACGTATTTTGGGGGCGTGGCAAAAATCGCCACAGAAACGGCTCAAGAGCGCCCCCTAGAAATTTTCAAAATACCCTCCGCATTGACCTTAGTTTGACGTAGAATCATGAAATTTGGTACACTTGTCCAACTCACCAAGATGCACAGAAAACCCTCTGGCACCAATGTTGTACAATAAATGGTAAGGCGGCCATTTTGGAACGATGACCAAATTTTCACCCCTTTTTGGCCGTTTACAGCCTCCGCATTTGAACAAACTCCTCCTATGAATTTCGCTCGATTTGGTTCAAACTTGGCCAGTTTCTTCATAAGGCACGGGGGAACAAACAATATCAAAATTGTGCGTTTTCATGAATGCTGAAGGGGCGGGGCCAGACGTCAAAGTTGGACATCTCGCCATGAAAAACGAAACGCTTACAGCTCTTACACGAAAAAAGTCTAATACATCAAACCTTCAGTTATTGACCCACATCCGGTCCCCCGCAAAACTGTATGGTCAAATCATGACATCACTTAAGCCACGCCCCCTGACAACAGGAAGTGTAAAGTTTTACGTTGAACGGTCCATATCGGACCCCTGTTACCTAATCAGCGTGGCATTGTGTCCAGTGACCGAAGACATGTTGGTGTAACAAGCATTCCAATACTGTTCGTTTTTGGTGGAGCATGTGGGCGTGGCGACGTGGCGAAGTAAGACATAACGCCATCACCATACGTTTGGTTCTAAAATCCACAGATTTGATCCGAGGAGTACCAAAATCAGTATGATCGATCATTGCCCACCCCTTGAACAGGTGTTTATGCTAATTAGCAAATCGCTACAGAAACGGCTCAAGAGCGCCCCCTAGAAATATTCAAAATACCCTCTGCATTGACCTTAGTTTGACGTAGAATCATGAAATTTGGTACACTTGTCCAACTCACCAAGATGCACAGAAAACCCTCTGGCACCAATGTTGTACGATAAATGGTAAGGCGGCCATTTTGGAACGATGACCAAATTTTCACCCCTTTTTGGCCGTTTACAGCCTCTGCATTTCAACGAACTCCTCCTAGGGATTTCGCTCGATTTGATTCAAACTTGGCCAGTTTCTTTATAAGGCACGGGGGAACAAATATTTTCAAAACTGTGCGTTTTCATGCATGATGAAGGGGCGGGGCCAGACCTCAAAGTTGGACATCTCGCCATGAAAAACGAAACGCTTATAGCTCTTACACGAAAACTGTCTAATACATCAAACCTTCAGTGATTGACCCACATCCGGTCCCCTGCAAAACTGTATGGTCAAATCATGACATCACTTAAGCCACGCCCCCTGACAACAGGAAGTGTAAAGTTTTACGTTGAACGGTCCATATCGGATCCCTGTTACCTAATCAGCGTGACATTGTATCCAGTCACCGAAGACATGTTGGTGTAACAAGCTTTCCAGCACTGTTCGTTTTGGGTGGAGCAAGTGGGCGTGGTGACGTGGCGAAGTAAGACGTAACGCCGTCACCATACGTTTGGTTCTAAACTCCACAGATTTGATCTGAGGAGTACCAAAATCATTATGATCGATCATTACCCACCCCTTGAACAGGTGTTTATGCTAATTAGCAAATAGCCTCCATAGCGCCCCCTAGATTATTCAAACTGTTGTATCTCAGTGATACATCATCCGATCTGAACCAGATTTATTGTGCATCATCAGTGAGCCCTTGTGGACACATTGATATGGTGGGCTAACATTTGACTCAAGTGCGCCCCCTACATTATTTCTATAGTTATATCTCAGTGATACATCATCCGATCTGAACCAGATTTATTGTGCATCATCAGTGAGCCCTTGTGGACACATTGATATGGTGGGCTAACATTTGACTCAAGTGCGCCCCCTACATTACTTCTATAGTTATATCTCAGTGATACATCATCCGATCTGAACCAGATTTATTGTGCATCATCAGTGAGCCCTTGTGGACACATTGATATTGTGGTTTAACATTTGACTCAAGTGCGCCCCCTACATTATTTCTATGGTTATATCTCAGTGATACATCATCCGATCTGAACCAGATTTATTATGATTCATCAGTGAACACTTCTACACACATTGATAATGGTATGTAAATTTTTACTCCATAGCGCTCCGCCTCATATTATTACTACAGTTATATCTTAGTGATACATTATCCGATCTGCACGAGATTTATTGTGATTCATCAGTGAACACTTCTATACACATTGATAATGGTATGTAAATTTTTACTCCATAGCGCCCCCTATATTATTACTACAGTTATATCTCAGTGATACATTATCCAATCTGCACGAGATTTATTGTGCTTTATCAGTGAACACTTCGACACACATTGATAATGGTATGTAAATTTTTACTCCATAGCGCCCCCTATATTATTACTACAGTTATATCTTAGTGATACATTATCCGATCTGCACGAGATTTATTGTGATTCATCAGTGAACACTTCTACACACATTGATAATGGTATGTAAATTTTTACTCCATAGCGCCCCCTGTATTATTACTACAGTTATATCTTAGTGATACATTATCCGATCTGCACAAGATTTATTGTGCTTTATCAGTGAACACTTCGACACACATTGATAATGGTATGTAAATTTTTACTCCATAGCGCCCCCTATATTATTACTACAGTTATATCTTAGTGATACATTATCCGATCTGCACGAGATTTATTGTGATTCATCAGTGAACACTTCTACACACATTGATAATGGTATGTAAATTTTTACTCCATAGCGCCCCCTATATTATTACTACAGTTATATCTCAGTGATACATTATCCGATCTGCACGAGATTTATTGTGCTTTATCAGTGAACACTTCGACACACATTGATAATGGTATGTAAATTTTTACTCCATAGCGCCCCCTATATTATTACTACAGTTATATCTCAGTGATACATTATCCGATCTGCACGAGATTTATTGTGCTTTATCAGTGAACACTTCGACACACATTGATAATGGTATGTAAATTTTTACTCCATAGCGCCCCCTATATTATTACTACAGTTATATCTCAGTGATACATCATCCGATCTGAACCAAATTTATTGTGATTCATCAGTGAGCCCTTGTGGACACATTGATATTGTGGTTTAACATATAACTCAATAGCGCCCCCTAGATTATTCAAACTGTTATATCTCAGTGAGACATCATCCGATCTGAACCAGATTTATTGTGTATCATCAGTGAGACCTTGTGGACATATTGATATTGTGGTTTAACATGTGACTCCAGAGCGCCCCCTAGATTATTCAAACTGTTATATCTCAGTGAGACATCATCCGATCTGAACCAGATTTATTGTGCGTGTGCACCCCTGGTGCGGAGTAGACACGAGAGACTTCGAAATGGCGACCGAGCGGACGAGCTGGAGCTCGCGCGGTCGCCTCAATAAGGTCCGAGCGGCGCTAAGCTGCGAGGGCCTCAATGCTGCTTGCAGCTTTAATTAGGCCCGAAGCAGCGAAGCGCTGCAAGGACCTATTGTAATTGTAGTGTTTATTATTTTTATTTTTTTTTTTCTTCCCCCCAAAGAAGTGGCCTTTTGGAGGCTTTATCATATACGAAAACTCACCAAATTTGGCGGACTCGTCAGGACTGGTGAAAAATTACGTATTTTGGGGGCGTGGCAAAAATCGCCACAGAAACGGCTCAAGAGCGCCCCCTAGAAATTTTCAAAATACCCTCCGCATTGACCTTAGTTTGACGTAGAATCATGAAATTTGGTACACTTGTCCAACTCACCAAGATACACAGAAAACCCTCTGGCACCAATGTTGTACAATAAATGGGAAGGCGGCCATTTTGGAACGATGACCAAATTTTCACCCCTTTTTGGCCGTTTACAGCCTCTGCATTTGAACGAACTCCTCCTATGAATTTCGCTCGATTTGGTTCAAACTTGGCCAGTTTCTTCATAAGGCATGGGGGAACAAACGACATCAAAATTGTGCGTTTTCATGAATGCTGAAGGGGCGGGGCCAGACGTCAAAGTTGGACATCTCGCCATGAAAAACGAAACGCTTACAGCTCTTACACGAAAAGAGTCTAATACATCAAACCTTCAGTTATTGACCCACATCCGGTCCCCTGCAAAACTGTATGGTCAAATCATGACATCACTTAAGCCACGCCCCCTGACAACAGGAAGTGTAAAGTTTTACTTTGAAAGGTCCATATCGGACCCGTGTTACCTAATCAGCGTGACATTGTGTCCAGTGACTAAAGACATGTTGGTGTAACAAGCTTTCCAGCACTGTTCGTTTTGGGTGGAGCAAGTGGGCGTGGCGACATGGCGAAGTAAGACGTAACGCCATCACCATACGTTTGGATCTAAAATCCACAGATTTGATCCGAGGAGTACCAAAATCAGTATGATCGATCATTGCCCACCCCTTGAACAGGTGTTTATGCTAATTAGCAAATCGCTACAGAAACGGCTCAAGAGCGCCCCCTAGAAATATTCAAAATACCCTCCGCATTGACCTTAGTTTGACGTAGAATCATGAAATTTGGTACACTTGTCCAACTCACCAAGATGCACAGAAAACCCTCTGGCACCAATGTTGTACAATAAATGGGAAGGCGGCCATTTTGGAACGATGACCAAATTTTCACCCCTTTTTGGCCGTTTACAGCCTCTGCATTTGAACGAACTCCTCCTATGAATTTCGCTCGATTTGGTTCAAACTTGGCCAGTTTCTTCATAAGGCATGGGGGAACAAACGACATCAAAATTGTGCGTTTTCATGAATGCTGAAGGGGCGGGGCCAGACGTCAAAGTTGGACATCTCGCCATGAAAAACGAAACGCTTACAGCTCTTACACGAAAAGAGTCTAATACATCAAACCTTCAGTTATTGACCCACATCCGGTCCCCTGCAAAACTGTATGGTCAAATCATGACATCACTTAAGCCACGCCCCCTGACAACAGGAAGTGTAAAGTTTTACTTTGAAAGGTCCATATCGGACCCGTGTTACCTAATCAGCGTGACATTGTGTCCAGTGACTAAAGACATGTTGGTGTAACAAGCTTTCCAGCACTGTTCGTTTTGGGTGGAGCAAGTGGGCGTGGCGACATGGCGAAGTAAGACATAACGCCATCACCATACGTTTGGATCTAAAATCCACAGATTTGATCCGAGGAGTACCAAAATCAGTATGATCGATCATTGCCCACCCCTTGAACAGGTGTTTATGCTAATTAGCAAATCGCTACAGAAACGGCTCAAGAGCGCCCCCTAGAAATATTCAAAATACCCTCCGCATTGACCTTAGTTTGACGTAGAATCATGAAATTTGGTACACTTGTCCAACTCACCAAGATGCACAGAAAACCCTCTGGCACCAATGTTGTACGATAAATGGTAAGGCGGCCATTTTGGAACGATGACCAAATTTTCACCCCTTTTTGGCCGTTTACAGCCTCTGCATTTCAACGAACTCCTCCTAGGGATTTCGCTCGATTTGATTCAAACTTGGCCAGTTTCTTTATAAGGCACGGGGGAACAAATGTTATCAAAACTGTGCGTTTTCATGCATGCTGAAGGGGCGGGGCCAGACCTCAAAGTTGGACATCTCGCCATGAAAAACGAAACGCTTACAGCTCTTACACGAAAACTGTCTAATACATCAAACCTTCAGTGATTGACCCACATCCGGTCCCCTGCAAAACTGTATGGTCAAATCATGACATCACTTAAGCCACGCCCCCTGACAACAGGAAGTGTAAAGTTTTACGTTGAACGGTCCATATCGGATCCCTGTTACCTAATCAGCGTGACATTGTATCCAGTCACCGAAGACATGTTGGTGTAACAAGCTTTCCAGCACTGTTCGTTTTGGGTGGAGCAAGTGGGCGTGGTG